>PISX010029579.1:0-19885 GCA_004024625.1 Mellivora capensis
TATCAACCAATTATTGGATGTGGGCCATTCTAGGAAAGGTATGATCTTGGTCAGGTGGCTTCCTACAGCTGAGACAATCCCTGAAAAAGGCAATAGTTGAAGGCTCTTTCCTGACAACATTCTTAGCAGCTGGGGCATCAATTATTTCCTTGAAGACCTATTTGGGCTATACAACCCTGTGTCCTCTCAGCTACTTGTTCTGAGTCAGAAAATGCTCCCTGGGCAAAAGCAAATCCCCGAATTGTTATTCTCTACTCCAGATTTAGCTCCAGTATTTATTTCCTTCATATCATTTACATTTTTTGATGCTTCTAAGAATATGGTTGTTCTATTCTAACCTTTTTTAGTTTTTTTCAAATAGGAGTATTTGTCTAAACTACCTACCCACCATCACCAGAAGAGGAAGTCCTGATCGGGTCTAAAAGCTAGGGATGGGAGTTTTAATGTCTTTCTAGTGATTTGGCTTACTTTGGGATGTAACCTTGAGCCTAAATAAGGAACTGGAACTGAGCCCATGAATAAAGCTAAGGGCTCCCCAAGGAGGCTATTCCTATGAAAATGAGAATAAATGAACTTCACCCAAAAAGTTTTTGGAAAATAAAAAGTAGCTGGTCATCTGCCTGATTTGAGGAAGGTCAGAGGTGTGGGGGTGGGGTTCTCCTCTATGAAAATTAACCATGAGACCATTCCACCAGTACTGCATGTGGTGTGCAGTATCTGAATTTATATTATCCCATGCTCTGAATCATTAATTTAAATATTATCCATGACTATTGAAAAAATTTGAGGGCACACAGCAGGGGAAAAAAACCTACAAAATTGCTCCATGGGGACCTTGTACAACCCCAGAATTCATTAATTCACACATATAAAGCAAATCCCCATTGCTGTTAAGCTAGAAATAAAGATTTATAAACAACATGAGGTGATGTAGTGTGAGGAAGAATCACAAGACATAACAAACTGGAGAACTGACAAGCTAAGAACATGAGGTAACAGAATAATCTCAAACCGTCCACAAAATAAATCTGTTAAATGATAAGAGATGAAGGAAGTAATAGCAATCACAATGATAAATCACTGTGAGAAAAAAGAGGCAAAATTTAAAAAGAACCAAGCATGTTTTTATAAATGAATATAGTCATTGTCATTATAGGCAGTGAAATTTGAAACTCAGTAAATCTTTAAATAGTAAAAAAGAGAATCAGTGACCTGGAAGATAGATCACTGAATATTACACAGAATGTGCATTAGAGATATGGAAAACACAAAAGAGAGGTTATAAGATATAAAGCGTATAATTAGCAGGTCTAACATATATCTCAAAACAATTCTACAAGGAAAAAATAGAGAAGCAGAGAAAATGGCTGCACATTTTCTAGAATTAAAGAAAGGACATGAATCTTCAGACTGAATATACACCAAGTCCGCTACTGGATAAATCAAATGAAATACAGAAGTAGACACATCATCACCAAAGTACAAAATACCAAAAACAGAAAGAAAATCTTAGGAGACCAAGGAAGAAAAGACTGTATTTATAATGCAAAAAAAAATTCAACTGACTGACTATAGAGTTATGTTGTCATAAGATGATACAATAATAATTTCAAAATATTGAAGAAAAATGACTCCAGGTCTATAAATCTATGCCCAGTGAATTATCTTAAGAGTAAGGAAAAATAAAATCCCTTCTAAACAAGCAAAGGGTAAATTTATTGCAGTCAGACCCCTGAAGAAAGATAAAAATATATACTTTAGGAGATTTAACCCAAGTGAGATGTGGACTGTAAGAATAATATGACCAAAACAATGTGGGTAGATCAGATTATTAGTTGAGAGGCACCTGGGTGGCTCAGTGGGTTAAGCCTCTGCCTTCAGCTCAGGTCATGATCTCACAGTCCTGGGATTGAGCCCCCCATCGGGCTCTCTGCTCAGCAGGGAGCCTGCTTCCCCTCTCTCTCTCTGCCTACCTCTCTGCCTACTTGTGATCTTTCTCTCTCTGTCAAATAAATAAATAAATAAAATCTTTTTAAAAATTACTAGTGATGATATAAAAAAGAAAATGAAGGGGCACCTGGGTGGTTCAGTGGGTTAAAGCCTCTGCCTTCAGCTCAGGTCATGATCTCGGGGTCCTGGGATTGAGCCCCACATCAGGCTCTCTGCTCAGCAGGGAGCCTGCTTCCTCCTCTCTCTCTGCCTGCCTCCCTGCCTGCTTGTGATTTCTGTCTGTCAAATAAATAAATAAAATATTTTTTAAAAAATGAAGAATAACCATTATGGAACAGGTAAAAAATAAAATGAAGCTGAAAAACAATCCAAATTAATATGGAAGAGGGTGGATAGTAAAGGCATGCTGTAATTATAGTCCTTATATTTTTAAGAAGAAAGAGATACTGACCAATTTTGGATTTTCAGTCAAGTACAACCAGTAACTCCCAAATCAGTAAAGGGGGAAAAAGTGAGTAAAGAAAACTCAACCCAAACTTTTTCTGCCCACGGTTCCTGTCCCCATGCATTAATAAAAACACCTTTTACACTGGAAAAAAAAGAAAAAGAAAACTCAATCCAATGAATGAATACATACATACAGACAGACAGACAGACATAAGCAAGCAAAGATGAGGAGGAACAAATAAAAAGCCTAGAAAGTAGAAAACAATAAAAATGGAAGGAATGAATCCTAATATATGAGTGGTCATGATAAATGAGGGGGATTAAACTGGTCAAGATTGTCAAACAGAATTTCAAAACACAATCGAGTTATATGTTTTATACCCAGAATTCACCTAAAATACTATGATACAAAAAAGATGAGGACTTGAGGCTGTTGTGTGACCATGACCCCCATTTATATCCAGGCTGGGGAGGCCTTGGAAAACTCAGTCTACTCTTACAGTCTGCTGGATCTATATACAAATGGTGATTCATGTTTACTGACCCTGTTATTTAGAAAGATTTTTCTTCAGTCCTCTAATTTTAATGCATTCATTTTGAACAGAAGCATTATTAATTCTCCAGCATTTGAAAAAAATGACTATGAACAAAGGGCGTCTTTTGGGTTTTCACATGCCAATTTGGAAATGGTGCCAAAGTTTATTGACTGCTTGCACCCTTCTGCAATCTAATTCAAAATGTGCAAGCTCATTCTAGCTCAGTACTAATGAACTAGAGCTGCAGTGCAATCAGAAACTCACTGTTTGCTGCACTAAACATAATTACCAATCATTCCTTGGAGGAGAACATAAAACTACAAAAAGATTTTATTATGTTGAAGGTCTTAAATAGGGTAACTAAATATGGTACTGTAAGTTTGTTCACTGATGCTAAGACATTAAAATTTTCCTAGTATATTATTATATTTTGCTTTTAAATTTATTATTTTGATTTAATTTAAATTTAACACTCAGTAATAGGTATTAAATAATGTATTTGTATTGGGTTTATTGAAATACTAAGTCAAGCAATTACTTGATCTTTCTTATGATAAGATGGAGATAGAGGATAGCTAGATATACAGTTACTTAAGGCAAGATTGTGAATATTATCAACACTTGTGAATATTAAATGACTAGAAAGATTAATGAACAAAATATAATTCATAGATAAAATTTTGATTTCAGTGATTGTTATATAACTGTATGTGTTTGTCAAACTCATCAAATTATGCACTTTAAAAGAATATATTTTACTGGGGCACCTGGGTGGCTCAGTAGGTTAAGCTTCTGCCTTGGGCTCAGGTTCTGGGATCGAGCCTCACATCGGGCTCTTTGCTCAGCAGGGAGCCTGCTTCCTACACCCGCCCCCACCTGCCTCTCTGCCTACTTGTGATCTCTGTCTCTTAAATAAATAAATAAATAAAATCTTTAAAAAAAAAAGAATATATGTTACTACATGTAATTTATACCTCCGTAAATCTGACAAATTATTTATGCAGCTAAATTTTGCTATAGCAGTTACAACTAATTTAAATTTGCATCCTCAGGTTTTGACAGCATCTGTACCTCTACATCATGCCGATGAGTAATATTAAACAAATGTTTTGGTCTTTGTTAAATTTTAAGTAAAGATATACTACTTATAGGCAAAAAGTAGTATACCTTTTTTTCTTTTACTTGCAACTTTTAAAGTACGCACTGGATGAGCATTTGTTTTTATTCTCAGCACATTTTATACGTGAAATGACTTCTCATATCATTTCCCACATTTCTATTGTGGTGTTTATCTTTTCCAACTGAGTTGTAAATATTCGTTGTGGATTTTTAAGTGACACTTCATAATTAATATCAGATGTTCTTGCCAGTATGTTGTTTTTAACTTTAATATATATAGTTTTCATTGACAATGTTACTGATTTTTATGTAGTCAAATTTACTTATTATTTTCCTTAATGTAATGCTGGTTTTACATCTTTTAACCCTACTCCAAGATTATATGTAGTAATCTATGTTTTCTTTTAGTAACTTATGGAGTCATCTTTGATATCATATTTTGCCTTGGGAAGAATTTATTTGGGTATAAGTTGTATGAGCATGACTTATTTGAAGAATCTGGCTTTTTCCCACTAGTGCCCTGCTTTGTCATATACCAAACTCCCATATCTATTATAAGGCAGAATCAGAACTATAAAAACAGAATATACTAATGGTTGCCAGAGGGGAGAGAAGTGGGGGGCTTGGGCCAAATAGGGGAAGGGGAGTATAGACTTCTAAGTTATGGAATGAACAAGTCATGGGAGTAAAAGTCACAACAGAAAAAATACAGTAAATGATATTACAATAGTAATGTAACAGGACAGATGGTAGCTAAACTTGTGATGAACATAGTATAATTTGTATTAATTAACTTGTCAAATCACTAAACTGTACACCTGAAACTAATGTAATATAATGTGTCAACTAAAATCAAATACAAAAAAATCTTTGGGGGAACAAATCATGATACAAATAAACAAATTTAGTTACAAAAAAAAGATGTATATATAGACAGTGGAATGTTATACAACCATAAAAGAGAATGAAATCTTGCCATTTGCAACAACATGGATGGATCTAGATGATCTAAGGCTAGGAGGAATAAGACAGTCAGAGAAAGATAAATATCATATGATTTCACTCATGTGTAAAATTTAAGAAGCAAAACAAATGAACAAAGAAAAAAGAGACAAACGAAAAACACAGAGTCTTAAATGTAGAGAACAAATTTGCAGTTGCCAGGTAGGTGGGCAAATGAGTGAAATAGGTGAAGGGGAGTAAGAGTAATCTTATCATGATGAGCAATGAGTAATGAATAGAATTGTTGAATAGTTATATTATATAACTGAAATTAATATAACATTGTATGTTAATTGTTCTTGAATAAAAAAAATCAAGGATCTCAGTAAGTGGAGAGTCATACCATGTTTATGGATTGGAAGAAAGAACATAGTCAATACTTCCCAAATTAATATTCTGATTTTACACAATTCCCATCAGAACCTCAGCAAGAATTTTTATAGAAATAGACAAGATTCTTCTAAAATTTCTATGGAAGACAAACTAGAATAGCTAAAACAACCAGATTGGTATTATTGAGGAATAGACACACTGATTAATGGAACAGAAGAGACACCCCCGTCCGCACTTCCCACACAAATATACCAGAATTTTGGCAAATGTGCAGAGGCAATTCAATGTAGGAAAGTTCGCCTTTAAATAAACAGTGATGGAGAAAATGGACACACATAGGTTAAAAAAAAAAAAAAACAGACCTTGACCTGCATTTTGTAAATATAAAGCTATAGTACTTTTTAGGGGGAAGAAAAGGAAAAAAATCTTCAGCATCTAAGATCAGACCAAGAGTTCTTAAACTTGTCACCAAAGCATAATCCATAATGGAAAACTGATAAACTGAGCTTCATCAAAATTAAAACTCCAAGAACACATTAAGAAGATAACATAACAAGCAGTGAATGTGAAAAAATTTTTGCCAGCCACATATCTAACAATGCACTATCTAGAATATGTAAGGAACTCTCAAATGTCAAAAATTTAAAACAATCCAATTAGAAAATGGGAAGAAACCACAAAGAGACATTTCACTGAAGAAGATAGATAGATGGTAGAAAAGCACATGAAAAGATGTTTACCTCATTAACCATTAGAGAAATGCAAATTAAAATAAGCCATCACTACGTATCAGAATGGCTAAAATAAAACAGTGATAATACCAAATGTTGGCAACATGAGTAAACTGGATCACTATGTTTCCAGTAGGATGGTAACTCAGCATACCTGCTCTAAAAAGCAATTTGGCCATGTTTAATAAAACTGAACATGCAAATACCATATCACCAAGCAATTGCACTCCTGGGCCTTTATCCCAGAAAAATGAAGAATTACATTTATATCAATACCTGCAAGTGAATATTTATATATTTTTTTGTAATAGCCAAAAACTGGAAACAACATAAATGTACTTCGGTAAGTGAATGATTAAACAAATACAATAAATCCATATCAAGGAATGCTGCTCAGCAATGAAAGGAACCAGCAAACTGATACACACAACAGCCTGAATGAATTTCTGGAGAATTATTCTGAGTGAAAAAAAAAGCTAATCTCCACTAGAACAAGTGTAGGCAAGGATGTGAAGAGAGAGGAACCCTCTTGCACCGTTGGTGGGAACACAAACTGGTGCTGCCACAGTGGAAAATAGTATGGAGTTTCCTCCAAAAGGTAATAAAACTGCACTATGATCCAATAATTTCGCTACTAAGTATTTACCAAAAAAAGCAAAAACAAAAACACTATTTCAAAGGGATACATGCATCCCTGTGTTTATTGCAGCATTATTTACAATAGCCAAGTTATGGAAGCAGCCCAAATATGCATCCGATAGGTGAATGGATAAAGAAGATATGGTGTATACATACAATGAAATATTAGTTGGCCATGAAAAAAGAATGAAAACTTGCCATCTGTAACAACATGGGTGGAACTGAAGAGTATAGTGTTAAGCAAAATAAATCAGAGAAAGACAAATGTCATATGATTTCACTCATATGTTGAATTTAAAAAAGAAAACAAATGAACAAAGGAAAAAAAGAGAGAGAGAGACAAACCAAGAAACAGACTCTTAACTATAGAGAACAAACTGAGAGTTACCAGAGGCGGGATTGGGTGGGTGGATAGGGGAACATGTGAAATAGATAAAGGGGATTAAGAGTACAGTTATGAGTAATTTGTAGAATTGTTGAATCACTTATATTGTATACCTGAAACATTGTATGTTAACTATACTGGAATTAAAATTTTAAAACTTAATAATAAAAATAAGATAACCCCCAAAGGTTACCTACTGAATGATTCTATTTATATTATATCCTTGAAATGAATTTTAGAAATAGAGAACTAATTAGCATTTGGTTCTTGGTGGGGAGACAAAGAAGGGAAGTAGATGTGGCTATAGAGGGGGGACATGGTATTAGAAATGTTCTGATTTTCACTTTATTAATGTCAATATCCCAGTTTTTATATTATTAGTAACGCAAGATGTGCTACTAGAGAAAAAAATGGGTAAAGGGTACACAGGTTCTCTGTATTATTTTTTGTAACTGCATTTGAATCTTCAATTATCTCAAAATAAAAATTTTAAATTAAAAAAAAAAGTTAAATATACACTTATGGGATTCAGCCTCATTTACCCAGGAGAAATGAAAACACTGATCATACAAAGACTTGTACACAACTGTTTATAACAGCATTATTTGTAATAGTCTAAAACTGGAAATAACTCAAATGTCCCTCAACAGGTGAATGGGTAAACATATTGTGGTATATGCAAACAGTGGAATATTACTCAGCAAAAAAAGAACTGAACTTTTGATACATTCAACAATATGGATAAATCTCAATATAATAAGGCTGAGTCAAACAAATACTAAATTCTAGAAATTCATATTAATCTACGGTCACAGGAAAGAGATCAGATGACTTCACAGGTTCATCTCAATGTTTATTACATTGTATATTTTATTATTTTTTATAAATGTATTTTAAGATTTTATTTATTTGACAGAGCGATCACAAGTAGGCAGAGAGGCAGGCAGAGAGAGAGGGGGAAACAAGCTCCCCACCAAGCAGAGAGCCCAACATGGGGCTCAATCCCAGGACCCCAAGATCATGACCCAAACCAAAGGCAGAGGCTTACCCCACTGAGCCACCCAGGCACCCTACATTGTATACTTTAAATGTGTGCAACTTATTGCATGTCAGATTATAACTCATTGTAAAAACAATAACTATTCTCTCTGTGATCCTACAGATTTTTGTTTGAAACGCCTACTACAGTATCAGTTTTGGAGTTAGAAGTCCTTGGAGGAAGTCGTGTATTGTTCAGAGGATTGAATGTAATAATATAGCACTTGACACACTGCTCATTGACTAGTAAGTGTTCAAAAACGCCCATTATCATTATCACCAACACCACACAGTGACCACGTAAGGGCCGGAAGGGACCATGCCTTATCCATCCTTATATTCCCACTAGCTGTTAAAGTACATACATTCTCAATCTTTAATAAATTGAATTGGATAAGATGGCTTGGGATGCCTGGGTGGCTCAGTTGGTTGGACGACTGCCTTCGGCTCAGGTCATGATCCCGGAGTTCCAGGATCGAGTCCCGCATCGGGCTCCCAGCTCCACGGGGAGTCTGCTTCTCCCTCTGACCTTCTGCTCGCTCATGCTCTCTCTCACTGTCTCTCTCTCAAATAAATAAATAAATCTTAAAAAAAAAAGATGGCTTATTATTATAATATGATGAAGTACTTTTATCATTCCTCAGCCTCTGAGAATTTGGGCCATTGACAGGGTGGGTATTGTTTTGTTTTTCTTTTCCTGTCAAAATGTACACAGCTATGATATTTTGGCACAGTAATTGCACAAACCTTCCCCCATCACCATTTCAATTTACTTCTTGGAATATATTTTCAGAAATAATAATATCACGGCAATGAGCATGATTAGAATATCAGATGTGATGACAGTCACTTTATCTAGGATATTTTCCTATCCTCTGTTGTCTGGTACATTCATCCTCTTTCCTTTGGAGAATGTATGAGGAGGAGAGCAGTGGCTGGGCAATGACTAGTTTGTTGGTGGGAAGACATGACCCAAGTCTGTTCGGTCAATGTCCAAGCTGGAAAGGAAAAGATAGCTAACTCTTTCTTGCACATCTCGAGATGTAGCATAAAATACTGGATGGTCAACAACTCAGTCTTCAATAATGTTAGCAACTCTAGTCCTCCAAAGTTATGGAAGAATGTACTTTCTTAAATAAGGAAGTCTTGACCAATATGATTAGTTTAATGATTCTTTCCCCCCTAAATCTCATTCAATTTACTGTCTCGAAAGTCTACTCTTACAGTATCACAGCAATGTATGAGTCAGCCTACATCCCCATTGCCTACCCACATACGGTTTTGGTATTTTTAAAAAATTACCTTTACTAATGTACAAGAGCTGTCTAATTTAAGGGTTTTTGACCTGTAGCCCTTCTTGTCAGAGATGGCTTTTTTCAGACTCCTTAAGAAATATAAAACAGAAGTGTCTACAGTCCAGTATATCATCTGTACTCCTAAGTAAAGGTTCTGACTCCATCTTTTTTAAAAAAGATTTATTTATTTATTTTAGAGAAAGAGAGCATGAGCATGGGGGTGGGGAAAAGGGAGAGGGAGCGGAAGAGGGAGAGAAGCAGACTCCCTGCTGAGAGTAGAGCCCCACATGGGGCTTGATCTCACAACCCTGAGATCATGACCCAAGTTGAAACCAAGAGTCAGTCCCTTAACCAACTAAGCCACCCAGGTGCACCCTGTCTCCATCTTTGTCTGCTTGACAACCGTAGTGAGCTGGTCTGGACAGTAAACTCACTGCATTGCTTTATTCTTTTTACTGAAACCCTGGTCCAACACTGAGGTAGGTCTGGAGCTGGGCTGCTGCTCTCCTCAACACTGTAGAACCTCCTTCACTACTTACTACTATTTACCGCAATGGAGAAATACAGAAGATAGAGGGCAAGCAAGGAATAGAACAGAAGATGGTTTTCTTTTCTTTCTTTTTTAAAAAGATTTTATTTATTTATTTACTTGACACAGAGAGATCACAGGTAGGCAGAGAGGCAGGCAGAGAGAGGGGGGGAAGCAGGCCCCCCACCAAGCAGAGAGCCCGATGTGGGACTTGATCCCAGAACCCTGAGATCATGACTTGAGCCGAAGGCAGAGGTTTAACCCACTGAGCCACCCAGGTGCCCCCAGAAGATGGTTTTCATCATTTTTTTTTTCACTTTTCCCACCAGAATTTTTATCCCCTGACCCTGAGATAGTGATGAACAAAACATTGTTACTACACATCTATCATTTATTTAGTGCCTATTAGGAGCCAGGTCTTTGTTTATATACAGCCATGTTAACTCTCATAACAATCCCATAAAGTTGGTGTTGTGAAACTAATGAAACTAAGTTTAGGGCAGATTGAGTTAAGCAGCAGAACCAGGATTTGAGCCCTAGTCCCAGACATCTGACCTCCCTGATACGTGATACAGATATAGAGGTGGCCCTAGTATGAATGTGTAATGCTTGGCAGTGACCTTCTCCCATGGCAGGTACTGAAAGACAATAGATACTTTATTTATTTTTTAATTTAATTTAATTTAATTTTTTCAGTGTTCCAAGAACAATAGATACTTTTAAAATGCTTATTAATGAGAAGAGCAGCACTGGCATAAAATAAATTTTGAACATACACAGCTTTAGAGTCAATGAAGCATCTTGTGTACTATTGTGCTGTTGGGAAGTTGATAAAAAGAAAAAGAAGGCATCAGTGCCCACGATCTTAACACATTTTAAATGATCTCTGGTCCACCAAAATGCTACCAAAATGCTTCCAAGTTCTAAAATAACTGGTAAAATTATTTTTTGAAGTCAATTTAAAATATATTAGCTATAAAAAAAAATAAAATATGTTATTTATGTGTATATTCCTCATGTGTTACATTTGTAATTCACAATTCTCTATATGAGCAATATGTTTATAAAAACATCTTTGGATCTTGGAGTTGAGTTTTCCATTTTAAGATATAACAGAGGGTTGTAGTTGTATGTATTATCACACACAAATCTCCAATCATAAAGCTGTTTCTAACTGCATTAAAATGTATAAGTGTATAAAAAAGTATTAAAATTTCTAGTATCTGCTTGTATAG
The DNA here is from genome assembly GCA_004024625.1 of Mellivora capensis. Lineage (NCBI taxonomy): Eukaryota > Metazoa > Chordata > Mammalia > Carnivora > Mustelidae > Mellivora > Mellivora capensis. Next base: position 11,240 of record PISX010029579.1, read on the forward strand.
CAATGACCCAATTTCTCATTTTCAACTGCTCCCTGATACCTTCCTGATATCATAACAACAACAAAAAAGGTAGATTTAAACACAGCAACCTTTATCTTATACTTTAATAAATAGTTATTCTGTTCTGTTCTTACCCAACTGAAGACACTTCATGTCTACAAAATATAAGTATAGTTAAGTAAATGACAGAAACTCAATGGCTTCTAATTACTGTGTAATGATTATGATTAGTTTTTCTACCAAGTTAAGTGCAGACATTTTCAAATATTTTTAAAAATATGTATTATTCCCTTTTCTTGTTACCATTATTTTACTTGGGCTTTTCAGAGTTATTTTGTCATGCTATTTTAAAATAAGACTGTTCACTACCTGGTATCTTGTGTCAAAAAGTCTGTGGGTATAACTCCTACTTCTATTAATAATTGAAAGTCCTGGCGGCTTTCTTTCTCTGCTTGTTAATATTCAGTTCTCACTAACTTCTCACTGTCAAAAAGAGTTAATAACAAGTTGGCTATTAAACATTTTAAGTGAGCTCTGCATATGAAAAAAAATTATTAAAATGTTACATGAGTATAAATTCAAAAGTAGAAACAATTATCCGTGAAAAGCAAGAATATTGCTAAAATACCACTACACCCTCTATGAATAAACAGGAAAGACATGACAGATTCACTGGCTTTGCTGACACTAACATCAGTGAAGTCAGGAGAAGGCCAATACTTCAGTAATAATATCCTTGGGGGCCTCCCATATGCAGGTTTGCAAATAATTAACACTCGAGTTACAGAGCCACTTAGCCTAACCTGCACAATATCAGTCCATATGACATTTAATAACGGTGTAATTATGCATCCTTTTAACCTTTTCAAATGCAGCTTCAATTTGAGATAAGAAAAATGACAAATCTACATATTTTTTCTATAAAATTTACATAAAGCCAAAGAGTTGTATCCACCGTGAATTAATATTTATAATGAGAGAATAAAATGTTTCATTGGGAACAAGACTAGCTGCAATTTTACTGATTCACTGACTTCTTTTGTATGTCCATATCATACCTTATTTTGCCTTTGGAGTATTTCATTTAATTTTAAACCATATATCAAATTACTCAGTGATTCTGAGATCAGTTTCCTCATCCTCACAATGACAGTAAGATAGGTTATTTGTATTCAAACAGTATTTTGAAGCTGGACCTCAACATATCAAAAAGATAAAACTACAGCTCTTATGCAGACATTGGAATAGGTAGGGACTTCCCTACCAGGGAGAACCTTGAGTCTCCCTTCCTCCCACCCTGCAAGAACTCTAGGGAATCTAGTAAAAAAAAAAAAACACAAAGAAAAACAAAATACTAGAATTGAGAAGTGAGGCCATAAGATGCAGGATCAGGACAGCAATCCAATAATGAAATTAAGAAAACATTTCCATTCACCATAGCATACAAAAGAATAAATTCTTAGGATTAAAGTCATTAAAAGAGCAAGACCTATACACTAAAAACTATAAAACATTGTTGACATAGAAATGGACAAATTGATCCTAAAATTTATGACCTGTACCCCTGAAACAAATAATACATTATATATTAATAAAAAATTTTAAAAATGTTTAAATTAAAAAAATTAAAAGCCAAACAAATGTTGAAACACTGGAGGGTTTATATTGACAATCTCAAAACTTACTACAAAATTTCAGAAATTAACATAGTGTAGTGTTGGCATAAAGACAGACATTAAAATCAATGTAAAAGAGGAGCAAGTTCAGAAATAAATGCACACATTTACAGTCCATCAATTTTTGACAAAGATTCTAAAATAATTCAGTAGGAGAAGAATATTCTTTTTAAAAGATTTTATTTATGTATTTATTTTATTTATTTTTATTTGGGAGAGAGAGAGAGAGTAGTACATGAGTAGGGAAAGAGCAGAGAGAGAGAGGGTGAGAATCTCAAACAGACTCCACACTGAGCCCAGAATCCAACATAGGGTTCAATCCTATGACCCCGAGATGACAACCTGAGCCAAAACCAAGAGTCAGACATTCAACTGATTGAGCCACCCAGGCTCACAGAAGAATATTATTTTCTAAAAAATGGAGCAGGAATAACTGTATATCCATTAAAACAAATAAGCAAATATAGACCCTTATCTCATACCATACACAAAAATTAACTCAAAATGGATTAATAGATATAAGGGTAAGACCTAAAACTATAAAATTTATAGAAGAAAACATTGGCAAAATTTTTGTGACTATGGGTTAGACGAAGATTTTTTTAGATATGACATCAACAACATAATCCATTTTTTAAATGGTATATTGGGAGCACGTGGGCAGCATATTTGGTTAAAGCCTCCAACATGACTCAGGTCATGATCTTGGGTGTTGGGTCGGCGGTTCCAGGAATGCAGGAGGAACAATAGAAATGACCGCCGGGGCCACCATCTTCCAGCCCCCTACCCCCCTTCCTTAACCCTTAACTCTCCCGCCAAAAGGGTGTACCCCAGGTCACGTCTCCATAGGTAACCTGATACCTATACAGGAAACAGAAGTATCAGAAGCCCTCACCCTATACCTTCCGATCACCAAATACCTTGCCATATATGGATGTGAGCCCATGCCCTGCCTTGGCCCAATAAAAGACCCTCCCCCACAACTCCTTCCCAGTGTGACTTCCTCGACTCCCCCTTTTCGAATCGCGGAGCCCGAGGGTGCCCACCTCCTCCCGGGGCGATTTTCCTGGCTCCCCTTCTCCTGAGCCCTGAAACTTCGCCCCAGAGTGCCTTTAATAAATCTTGCCTTGTGCCTACCTCGCCTGGTGCTGTGTTTACCTCGCCTGCGAAACCTTACATTTGGTGCCAAAACCCGGGAGGAGATTGAGCCCCCACCCTGGTGGGAAGCCTCTCTCCTCTCCCTAGCCAGACCTGGACCTGCCTTTCCGAATGCCACTTCTGAAGCCATGGTGAGTTTCCCCCCATTCTGCGCCTCTGTCCGGAAAGCCCTGCCCTAATCGCGGCTGCGTCAGGGCGGGCCCCGCCGGTCACCAGGTGACCTCCGTGACTCGGAGAGGCTGGGAGACATCCTAACCTCTATGGCAGTCGACACAGTTTTTCCGCAACCCAGTGGTGGAGGAGGGGACGCCTTCCTCCAGCCCTCAGGTTGCTGAGCAACGAATCATGGGGACCTCCCAATCCAAATTCGACCCTAAGACATCCCTGGGGTGTTTTAGGCCTGTTGGCCAATCTTAAAACCCTGGAACTGGACCAGGACCTGCGAAGGCAATGTCTCATACATTATTGTACGGTCGCTTGGCCACAATACTGATTAGACAATTAGTCCCAATGGCCTCCGGAAGGCACGTTTAATTATCAGATTCTCATGGACCTAAATAACCTCCTCAGACACCAAGGCAGATGGGCCAAGGTCCCTTATGTTCAGGATTTCTGAACCGGCACCCTCGTCTACCCCTCCCCCTCTGACTCCTATCCCAACTCCTGACAAAGTTATTAGCAGTAAATGTGAAACTTCAAAGTTTACTGAAGGTCAAATAAGCTCGTTATTTGTTAAAATCTGTTAGCAAAGAAATGACTAAACTGATGGTTAATTGTCTCAAAGTTTTAATGGGTAATTGCTGAGATAGCTTTCAAAGTCTTTGGTAACCTGAAAGAGTACATTTTGTTGAAAGTAAAAGGAGGTAATTTTGTCCTAAATGAGATGGTTGTTTGGGACAAAACCTAAATGCAAAGGAAAGTTGTAGAAGGTTTGTGAAGGGAAATCATTCAGGAACCCAATGAAAACCCGGCCATGTTTCTTAACCGACTTACTGAGGCGCTGACTCAATACACTCAATCAGCAACCGACATTCAGAAAAAATTAAAGAAAGTGGAGGAGGGCCCTCAAACTCCCATTTCTGATCTGGTGAAAATGGCATTTAAAGTCTTTTAACTCCCAAAAGGAGGCAGCAGAACTTAAGCGCCAAGCCAGACGCCCAACAGAAGGTCCAACTGCAGACCCAAGCCCTGGTAGCAGCCCTCAGGCCCGCAGGTTCTGGGGTCAACAGAAGGGAGCACCTAACCGCGCCCCTCTGGGGGCCTGTTTCAAGTGCGGAGCCGAGGGACACTGGGCCCGTCAATGCCCCAATCCAAAAGTGCCTACTAGGCCGTGCCCTCAGTGCCGCATGATGGGCCACTGGAAATCGGACTGCCCCAGCCTCAGGGGATTCCTGGCGCCTCCACGCGGGGGAGACCCTGAGACGGTAAGTCCTGCCTTCCAACTTCTCAGATTGGAGGATGACGGACGGAGCCCAGAATCGAACACCCCTCTCACCCATTCCTAGCCCAGGGTCATACTCCAGGTAGTGGGTAAGTCCATTTCCTTTCTGTTGGACACAGGGGCTACCTAGGACATGGGGGCTACCTATTCTGTCCTGCCTTCCTACTCGGGTCCTACTTGTCCCTCCCCAGCTGCAGTTATGGGAATTGATGGTACTTCCTCCACTCCAAAGTCCACCCCACCCCTTACGTGCAGCCTGGATGGGTTCCCCTTCTCACACTCCTTCTTCATGATCCCTTCCTGCCCTGTTCCTCTACTAGGCAGGGACATCCTCCACAAACTTCAGGCCACTGTTCATCTCTCTCCCTCTCCCTTGACTTCTGCTCACCTCATCCTCCCTCTACTCCCCTCTGACTTGTCCTCTATCTGGGACTGTCTCCCCTCCGTGGACCCGCAGGTATGGGACATTTCCAGATCTATAGTAGCAACCCACCCGTGAGGACTTGAGCCAATCGTTGACCACCTCCAGCAGCAGGGTCTCCTTATCCCCATTAACTCTCCAAGCAACTAGATGTCACCACCCAGGGATGGCAGCCCTGCCTCAGGGCCCTAGCAGCAGCCACTTCTCTTACAGAGGAGGCCCTCAAACTTACCTTAGGACAGCCTCTCACAGTTTCTCCCCCCATCGACTGCTGGACTTAGTCAGCCACAAATCCGTGGCACAACTCACTCCTTCCTGTCTCCAACTCTACCACCTGCTGTTCATAGAAAACCCTCAGGTCACACTCCTGTCTCCCCTCACCTAAATCCTGCCACTCTCTTGCCAACACCTTCGTCTACCCCCACTCCTTCCCACTCCTGCCCTCAACTCCTGCAAGAACTCTCTCCCTCCTATCCAGACTGGCTGCTGCCTGACCCCAATCGCACTCTGTTCGTGGATGGGTCCATAGCTCCAGATGGAAGGCGACATGCGGCCTATGCAGTTGTCACCCTGGACGCTGTCATAGAAGCGCCCCCCCTTCCCATCGGGACTACTTCTCAAAAGGCAGAACTCGTGGCTCTTACCAGGGCCCTTCACTTATCTGAGGGCCAATGGGTCACTATTTATACTGACTCCAAATATGCTTTCCTTATTACCCACACTCACTCTGTCCTCTGGTGAGAAAGGGGATTTCTCACGACCAAGGGAACCCCCATAGTCAACGGGCCTCTTATTGCCAAACTCCTTGAGACTCTCAATTACCCTACCGAGGTGGCTATTGTCCACTGCCATGGCCATCAGACCTCCAAGGACCCCATCTCTTTGGGGAACAACAAGGCCGACTCTATTGCCCAGCAGACGGCCTTAAACTCTTCCCCAGCCCCTCTCCTCCTCACAGTCCCTCATACACTGATGAGGAGACTCAGGCCCTCAAAACATTAGGTGGCAGGCTGGGTGACAAGGGATGGTATTTTGTCCGGGACAAAATTGCCCTCCCGAACAACCTAATCCACACCCTCCTTACTGACATCCACCAGTCTCTCCACACCGGTCCAAAGGCCCTATACCAATTTCTCCAACCTCTCTTTCACCACCCCCTCCTCCAAAAGACCATTAAGGAGGTACACCAGGCCTGCAGAACCTGTTCTGCGGTCTACGCCCAGGGCGGCCTCCCCAGACCGGGACCCACCCACCAGCTCCGAGGGCATCAGCCAGGTGAGGACTGGCAACCTGACTTCACTCACATGCCTCGACACAAAACCTTTAGATACCTGCTAACTCTCGTGGACACCTTCACAGGCTGGATCGAGGCATCCCCCATCGCTAGGGAAACAGCAGATGTGGTCATCGTGGTTCTACTGAGCACATCATCCCGAGGTTTGGACTCCCTCAAGCCCTACAATCGGACAACAGACCAGCCTTCATCTCCGGCATCACACAACAGGTCTCCCAAGAGCCTCAACATCACCTGGAAACTCCATATCCCCTATCACTCCCAATCCTCGGGTAAGGTGGAGAGGGTCAATGGCCTCCTCAAGAAACAATTCACCAAACTCACTCTTGAAACCCACCTCTCTTGGCCAACCCTTCTCCCACTAGCACTCGCCAGCCTTAGGGCCTCTCCTGGCGGCCAGTCAGGACTCAGCCCCTTTGAGTTCCTGTACGGTAGGCCCTTCCTTCTCAATCACAACCTGCCTGCTTCTCCTCCACCTCTCCTGTCTTATCTGCCCTATCTGACCCTCTGATGAGCCCTCCTAAGGGCTCATGCAGATTCAACTATCCCCACCCCGGACAGCCCGGGCAGAGACTTCCCCCAGGCCCTAAATCCTGGGGACCAAGTTCTCCTACGAGAACTTCACTCAAAGTCCTTACAGCCCAGGTGGACTGGCCCCCATACTGTTATTCTCACAACTCCCACAGTGGCAAAACTTCTAGGACACCATCCATGGGTACACATCTCCAATCTAAAACCAGCCCCACCACAGGTTGGCTTGACTTCCCAACCCTGGGGCCCACGCAGTTGCGGATTTCCCACACTACTTCTCCTCACTCTCCCCTTCCTCCTAACCCCCCCTAATCACTCGTCCATCACACCCGGGTTCAGGTGGTGCTTCTTCCTAGTGGAAATTTGAACCCATGGGGACACCACACAGTCTAGTCAGCTGGTCACCACAGATTGCCAGCCCGGAGGGTGCCAGCCCTAGCGGCGTCTCCATAGGTAACCTGATACCTATACAGGAAACAGAAGTATCAGAAGCCCTCACCCCATACCTTCCAATCACCAAATACCTTACCATATATGGATGTGAGCCCATGCCCTGCCTTGGCCCAATAAAAGACCCCTGCCAACTCCCTCCCAGTGCAACTTCCTCGACTCCCCACTTTTTGAGTCCCAGAACCTCGCCCGAGGGTGCCCACCTCCTCCTGGTGCGATTTTCCTGGCTCCCCTTCTCCTGAGCCCTGAAATTTCACTGGAGAGTGCCTTTAATAAATCTTGCCTTGCGCCTACCTCGCCTGGTTTTGTGTTTACCTCGCCTGCGAAACCTTACATTGGGAACCTGAGATCAAGCCCTGCATTGGGCTCTGTGCTCAGCACAGTCTGCTTGAGATTTTCTCTCTCCCTCTGCCCCTCCTGCTTATGCTCTCACTCTCTCTCTAAAATAAGTAGGGGCATCTGGGTGGCTCAGTGGGTTAAAGCCTCTGCCTTCGGCTCAGGTCATGATCCCAGGGTCCTGGGATCGAGCCCCGCATTGGGCTCTTCACTCAATGGGAAGCCTGCTTCTCTTCCTCTCTCTCTCTGCCTGTCTCTCTGCCTACTTGTGATGTCTGTCTGTTAAATAAATTTTTAAAAAATCTTTAATAAAAAAATAAATAAGTAAATCTTTTAAAAAATGCTATATTGGCCTTTGCCAAAACTAAAATCTTTTTCACTTCAAAAGACACCATTTAAAAATGAAAAGGCAAACCACAGGTTGGGAAAAATACATGCAAATCATGCATCTAAAAATGGACATATGTACATCATACATAAAAGTCAACTCAAAATGCATTAAGGACTTGAATGTAAGATGGGAAACCATAAAACTCTTAGAAAAAAACATAGAGCCTAAGCTCCTTGACATTGATCTTTACAACGATTTTTTTTTTTTTGATTCGGCACCAAAGCCAAGGCAACAAAAGCAAAAATAAGTGGGACTACATCAAACTAAAAGGCTTCTACACAGCAAAGGAAACCAACAACAAAATGAAAAGGCAACCTACAGAATGGGAGAAAATGTTTGCAAATCATATATCTGATAATGTGTTAATATCCAATATATATAAAGAACTCATACAACTCAATAGAAAAGGAACAGTTTGATTAATAGTAGCTAAACCTCTGTCCTAACAAATAAAGGAGCCCGGTGTCAGTAAAGTAGAGCGGGAGGAATCCAGTGTCCAGAATTATGGGGTAATTAGTAAGGAATTTAAGGCAGCTCATCTGGACAATTATTATCAGTACTTATCAGTACAAAGGACCACAAGAGAAAGATGGGTGCTTGAAGAGACAATAAAGGACATGGAACAGAAACTTCCTTGGGGAAGCTATTTTCTTATTTTTTAAAAGGCTAAGTATAAGAGGGTATCATGCTTAGTGAAATAAGTCAATCGGAGAAAGACAACTATCATATGATCTCCCTGATATGAGGAAGTGGAGATGCAACATGGGGGGCTTGGGGGGTAGGAAAAGAATAAAAGAAACAAGATGGGATCGGGAGGGAGACAAACCATAAGAGACTCTTAATCTCACAAAACAAACTGAGGGTTGCTGGGGGGAGGGGGGTCAAGAGAAGGGGGTGGGGTTATGGACATTGAGGAGGGTATGTGCTATGGTGAGTGCTGTGAAGTGT
>PISX010029580.1:0-19896 GCA_004024625.1 Mellivora capensis
AAGGCAGCTGAAGCTGCATTCTAACTAATAAGACTTCCAAATATAGCCATTTTTCCAAACTCTGTTATTTCTACTTCTGTAACATCATCTCTGCCAACCCATTATCTCCATTCTTATCGTCATTCCACTAATTCCTTTCTTCTCTCAGTTACCAAAAGAGCCTCCAAACTAAGCTGGTCCCCAATCCAGTGCTTTTCAAGGCAATTTTACCCTCTAGGGAGTATGTTGCAAAGTTTGAGGACATCCTTGCTTTTTACAACTGGGGGAGAGGTTTCTAGTAGCATTTGGTAGATTTAGATGCTGCTAAATATCCTACAAGGCCTAGGATAGTCCTCCACAACTAAGACCCATGAAGCCCCACCTGTCATCAGTGCCAAGGTTGAGGAACCCTGACCTAATATATCCGCTACACTCAACAGGCGATAGGTTCAAAGTTCAGATCTGACCTATGTCCCTTGTGGTGTATACCTGTCAGACTCATAGCTTCCTACCATCTTTTGAATGACCTTTCCACATCTGGGGACATCTGCCTTCCCAAGGAAGGAGTTCAGACCCCACAATCTCAGTCTCCTCTGCTGCCGGGACTCAGGCATGGAACTCCCGTCTCCCTCAATCAGATGCTTTCCTATGAGCCTTTGATTTAGAAGTGAGCAAGGTGAGGAAACAGGCTCTTTCGGAAGCTTTTCAGAAGCATTTTGTTGGTGCAGGAGGCTGCAAAGTTGTGTGGCATTTGAAGGTGGTAGCCATTCCACAGTGGTTCCTCTCAGGGTGACAGCAGTTTCCTCCAGGGCGGGGTGGGGCGGCAGCAGCAATCCCAGTCAGTCTGGATAGAGTCCTCATCAGGCCAGTTCTTCAGCGTGGTTCTGAGCTTCATTCCTTGAATTAGCCTGGAACCACTTCTTTAGTCCTTCCCAGAATTCCCTGAGCTATCCAGTATCCTCTTTAACATGTTCCAATTCTTCTTAATCAGCCAGAGTTAGTCTCTATTGCTCAGCACTAAGAAACCTGATAGAGAATCCCGTGCTTAAAACTCTCCCTTGCCTTCCCATGGGACGCCTGGGTGGCTCAGTGGGTTGAGCCGTTGCCTTCGGCTCAGGTCATGATCCCAGCGTCCTGGGATCGAGTCCCACATCGGGCTCCTTGCTGGGCGGGGAGCCTGCTTCTCCCTCTGCCTCTGCCTCTGCCTGCCACTCTGCCTGTGCTCGCTTTCTCTCTCCCTTCCTCTCTGACAAATAAATAAATAAAATCTTAAAAAAAAAAACAACTCTCCCTTGCCTTCCCATGCATTCTAGAATATTGTCTCAAATCTTTCGCCTAGCTCAAGTCTCTTATTTATCTCAGATGTACCCACTCTGTCCTTCCCTCTGGCCACACTGAGCCACTCTGGTCCTGCCACCCTTCCTCAAACCCAGATTGCTTGCCACAAAAGAATCCTACTGGCACAACCACCCTTCTCTATGTACACCAGTCCCCAGGACTGCTCTTACCTCTGTCATAAACAAAAAACTCACTACGCTCCACTACAAGAGTTGATTCACTCAACTGTGAACTCACTCATTCTTTGAGTCCCCAGCACCTGGCATAACATCTAGCACAAAGCAGGTGTTTAATACAAGTTTATTTACCCAAGGAAGATCAGGAAGTGGACGAGTACTGCCACCTACTGGGAGAAACCCCACTGGACTCTTTCACAATGATTTGGACAGTGGCTCTCAGACAAGGATGAAATTTGACGATTTCCTCACTCTCATCCAAGTTATCATCACTATCATCATTGTCAGACTCTCCATGGTAGCCGGCCTCCCGGGTGGCTCCCAACGCTCCCGGACTATTGGTATTCATACCTTTGGGTTGATCCTCCCACACTGAAGGGTTGTCTGGAATGACAGTACTGATGATATGTGCCTTCTGAGGCTTGGTCACAAAAGATACTGTGGCTTCTGCTTTGGTCTCTTTGGGACCACGTGTTGTGAGAGAAGCCAGATGCCAAGTCATGGGGACACTCAACTCACCCTGTAGGGAGGTCCATGCTGTGAGAAACAGGCCTCCCGCCCACACTCCGGTGTGAGCTATCCAGCAAGCAGGTTGTCCAGCCTGCTGCAGCCTTGGCCTACATCTTGACTGGAATCTCAGGAGAGACCAAGACAGAACCACCCAGCAACGCCATGCCCAAATCCCTGACGCACGGAACCCGTGGGACACTTCACCTTTGTTGCTTCAAGCTGCTAAACTTTGGGGTGATTGCTGTGTAACAGATTACTACTATACTCTGCGACACAGATCAGGGACTACGAGCTGTTTCATACTTTGCTGTAACAAGAGGAAACTAGCGGAGCCTGGGTTCAACTAAGGCTTCGCAGAGCAGGTGCCTGCGGCTGGAGCTGAGCGCCGCGGAGAAAACGAGTTAAGAACCAGACACTGGGGCTTGCGGAGTGGCGAGTCCCATATTCTGCAGCCTCTCTCTCGGCGTTAACTTTCTCCGAGCACGTCTGGAAGGACTCGGCACAGCCCTGGCCGCAGTAGGGCCGCCGCAGAATAACCCCCACGGCCGCCAGAGTCGCGACGCCCGCAGCCCGCGGCAGGCTCGGCACCTGCGCACTGAGCGACTCTTACTCCCAGGCGGAGCCGTTGCGCGCCGAGTCATCGATCACAAGACGCCGAGCGGCCTGGCTGGGTAGCTGCCCGCCCGAGGGGTGGGCTCTAGGGGGCGCCCTCAAGAAAGGGGCGGGGCGCTCATGTTCCAGAGACTGGCCGGCAGGGGCCGTGGCAGGTCCTTGTCGCCGCTCGCTAGTCCTTGATAACCCCCGCGGCTCCGGTAGTCGCCGCTCGGGGCGCGTCGCCGCGCCGTCGTCACCGTCGCCGCCTCCGGATCCGGGCCCCGGGGCCTCCCGCTGCCACCATGAAGCTGCGGGTGCGTCTACAGAAGCGGACCTGGCCGCTCGAGATGTCGGTGGCGGAGCCGACGCTGGGCCAGCTGCGCGCGCACCTGAGCCAGGCCCTGCTGCCCACTTGGGGCTTCAGGTAGGCGGCCGCGGCGGCAGCGCGCCGCGGGCCCGGGAGCAGTGCGCGGGAGCGTGCTCCCGCCGCGGGCGGTCACGTGAGGTCAGACAGCAGCTGGGCGTCGCGGGTCGGGCGCGCCGGGGACTGCGACGCGCGCAGGTCGGGCGCGGCGCGGGCGCTGGGGCTGCCGCTCGCGGGCTCCCGGCGGAGGACATGGCCCGGCGTCCGGGGGACCCACTTCCCTTGCAGGGTGAGACATCGCTTCCGTTTCCGCCGAGGAGGAAACCGGGCACGGGGCGGGGCGCAGGGGTTCGGCTGGGGGCAGACCTTTCCAGGCTCTGTGGGATTCAGGTTCACCATCACCAGCTATCGCCGTGTCCCAGGGAAAAAGTCAGGAGAGTTCTGGAAGAAGTTAGAACCCGCCCTCCATCCGAGGCCGCCTGTGAGCGGGTCGCTGCTGGGGCCGCCGTAGTGTTGAGGCTGCGCTGAGTGTGCGGGCGCCCGGCCCGCGGGGAGCACTTTGACTTCCCCGCCGCAGAGTTTTACACAGTACGGGGTGTCGGCGTGGGTCAGATCCTTTTATTTCCCTGGCGAGCTGTTGCTTTTTTGCTAAAACTAAGATAAACGTTGGCCGTGGGATGACCCTGGAGGGCTTACAGTTTGGGGGCAGTGACGTTGACAAACGACACACCAGACTGCAAATGAGACTGTTTTGATTCCACAGAGAGTATTTTCTGGGGACAGTAATCTGGGGGTAGAGGGACAGACATAGGGCGGACCTCTTCACATACTGAGGTAGCGAATTTGGAATTTGAGCGTACTAAGAGAACTGAAAAAGGCGGTCTCTGGGGCTTTTTGGGTGAATTCGTCAAAAGAAAATCTTTCTGTTAAGTGGACCGTTTTTATGAGACTGTTATATACTTTGACTTTATTTTTAGGGAATAGAGTAAAATGAGGTCATATTATGAACTTCTCACCTTTCATTGTTCAGGTAAAGGCATGATATTAAAAGTAAGCCTGTTTTTCTCCAAATTAAAAATGAGATATTGACATAATGTTAAGCGCTGTATTAAGTGACATGCCTCTTGTTTTTTTTTTTTTTTTAAGATTTTATTTATTTATTTGACAGACAGAGATTACAAGTAGGCAAGAGAGGCAGGCAGGGAGAGAGAGGAGGAAGCAGGCTCTCCGCGGAGCAGAGAGCCTGATGTGGGGCTCGATCCTAGGACCCTGGGATCATGACCTGAGCCGAAAGCAGAGGCTTTAACCCACTGAGCCACCCAGGCGCCCCTGCCTCTTGTTATTTTTGATGTTAAACCTGAGCGTTTTGTATGCTGATGCCATTACCCCGCCATAAATCTTCAAAAGCAACTTTTTTTAAAAAGGTTTTTTCATATATATATATATTTTTTTATTTTTTATTGATATTATTTTTTAAATTAGGGTCAGTCTTGAAAGGACTTTACAAGAGCCTAGGTTAGTTTCTTCTTTGAGTTTGTTTTTATAGTTGAGGCTGGTTAACTGGAAGGAATGTAAGCTTCAGCTTCTGAAAGTAAATTCATTCTTCTGATAGTACCTTCACTTTATAAAAATGGGCAGTTTTAAAATGACCATAGGACATTGTTATTTTTAAAGTGTCTTCGCTGAGCAAGTGCATCTGGGATTGACATAAAATATTTTTAAAAGGCCTGGTATTTCTAAAATGGCATTTTCTTCTTTCTTTTTTTAATCTAAAGAATTTATGTATTTGACAGAGATCACAAGTAGGCAGAGAGGCAGGTGGGGGGGGGAGCAGGCTCCCTGCTGAGCAGAGAGCCCAGTGCTGTTGGAGGGGTTGATCCCAGGACCCTGAAATCATGACAGGAGCTGAAGTCAGAGGCTTAACCCACTGAGCCACCCTGGTGCCCCTAAAATGGCATTTTCTGATGAATTAAAAGTTTTTTTTTTAGTTTCAGAAAACCAGTTTTAACACCTCTGCGGAAAAGCTGTATGTTACTTTATTTTTAAATTTTTATTTATTTTTTTTTTAAAGATTGTATTTATTTATTTGACAGAGAGACACAGCAAGAGAGGGAGTACAAGCAGGGGGAGTGGGAGTGGGGGAAACAGGCTTCCCACCAAGCAGGGAGCCCAATGCAGGACTCCATCCTAGGACCCTGGGATCATGACCTGAGCTGAAGGCAGAAGCCTAATGACTGAGCCACCCAGGCGCCCCTGTATGTTACTTTAGAAGTAGTTCTTCCCTTTTTCTAAATGGGGACAGTAGGCCAACACTTTTATTCATCATATAATCCTTTAGCTTTTCTACAGATAGATGCTTGAATGAATATTTTGTTAGGTACTGTTAAAAAAACAAACCTTTTGCTATGACAGATGATCCATAAACACATAGTACATTTGAGGCATTTTTCTGGGCATCTGGCAGATTTTCAGCGTTTTTCAAAGGGCTTGAAAACCCTTAATATCAGAAGCATAGCAACTTACTTCCTAATAAGCAAAACTTTGGCAGTTTCTCCAACAAAGACACTGTAATTGGTAAGAAAAAATGTCTTAACACGTGAAAGAAAACAAATGAATTACTTTGAGCACTTTCGAAAATGCAGCATTGCAAGAATACTGTTTATTCATGATTTTCAGTAGACTTCATCCTTGATTGACCTCTCAAAAAGCTAATGTTAAGTCAGCATTGCTGAGTGTAAACGCCTTATAAAATGTGCACTGGTTTGTTAGTTACTCTTCACCACTATGTGATGAAATGATGGTTATTCTCTCAGATCAAAGAAGCTGTGATATGGAAAGGAGAGTTCGTTGCTTTGGGCTGATTTGAGCTCTTAACTTGTTTAGCAGTGGGTTTTTGGATTTGTGCTATTTTCATTATAAAAGACATTATACATGGGGTACCTGGGTGGCTCAGTGGGTTAAGCCTCTGCCTTCAGCTCAGGTCATGATCTCAGGGTCCTGGAATCGAGTCCTGCATCGGGCTCTCTGCTCTGCGGGGAGCCTGCTTCCCTTCCTCTCTCTCTGCCTGCCTCTCTGCCTGCTTGTGATCTCTCTCTGTCAAATAAATAAATAAAATCTTAAAAAAAAAAAGACCTCATACGTAACCGATCATTAGTAAGAAAGGTGACCATGTATTTAACACTGGGAGGGGTGAATTTATACTTGGTCCTCTACATACTCATCTTCTTGTGATTGTGAATATTCATCTAGGACATGGGTCTAGTATTTTGGAACAGACATAAGCTGACTGTTCTGTTGAGACAATGACTTGGGAGCCCTGATTTCACTTTCATCACCTTCCCAACTAATGTTTGGTGGTTACATTTATTCCACAAATACTTTTGTTTGCCAAGTGCTGGAGAGAAATAGTTTTGAAATAGACAAGATGACTGACCTTATGAAACTTAAATTGTAGTGGGGGTGGAGAAGAGATGATAAATATGGAATTTTCAAATAGTGATGTAGTAATAAAAATAAAACATGACAGTGGAACAGAGTGATGGAGGCTAGGCAGAAGGCATCTCGGAAGAGGTGGCATGTGAATTGAGACCCAGATGATGAGAGTCAGTCCTCGGAAGATCTGGAAGAGCAAATGCAGAGGCCCAGAGGTTGCAGTAAGGTTGATCTGTTTTGAGGAAGGGATAGAAAGCTGACATTGATGGAGAACAGCGATTGAGGGGATGAGGTAGATGAGGTAGGAGAAGTGGGTAGGGTTCAAATGGTGGGCGTTGGAGGCCATGTTAGAGATTCTGTTCCGAGTTCAAATAGAAGCCATTGGAGGATTTGCAGCAGAGCAATGATGCGACGTAGTTTGTGTTTTAAAAAGATTATATTTCATTGACTGACTCTTAAGACCTTATCAATCTTAAGATGCATACTGTTTTATGTAACACTAGAGGAAAAATTGCTGGCAATTACCCTTTGATGTGTCATCAATTTTAAGAAGCATCCCTGTTTCAGAGATACCAGAATTACAAAAGATGTGAATTGTGTATCTTAGAATTGGTGGGAACATGGGTTATTGATTAGAGAATTACTATATCCTGCTCCCTGGGCTGGAATTGTAGCCATTAGAAATCTGTAACCTAGGCATTTGGTGATAAGAACAAGTAATTCGGATAGTTTTTACAAAACTTTGGCTTCCTTTTTATTTTTGTTTTGATTTCATTACTTCATTCTTCCAAGATCATACCGTGTACCTTATATATGTTCTAAGTGTATTATTGCGGGTAATGGTAGCAGGTCATGGTAGGTAGCTCTTACTATCCTTATCCATCTTTCTTGGCAGTTCCGATACCCGGTTTGCAATCACATTGAACAACAAGGATGCCCTCACTGGAGATGAAGAGACCTTGGCTTCATATGGGATTGTTTCTGGGGACTTGATATGTTTGATTCTTGAAGATGCCATTCCAGCACCTAACTTACCTTCATCCACAGATTCAGAGCATTCCTCACTGCAGAATAATGACCAACCCTCTTTGGCCGCCAGCTCCAATCCGTCCAGCGCACAAGATGAACAGCCCAGTGCTTCAGTCCAAGGACAGGCAGCCCAGACTGGCGTCTGGAGTGATGACAGTACGGTAGGTATTAATACCAAGATGAGAAATGGGGTAGTTGAGAAAGCACACTGAACACCTCAGTTGAATTCTGTGTCCGTCAGGATAATTATGATAGGTAGACTGCAGATTATATTCTTGTAGAAAATCTTAAACTGCTGAATGCTTGGACCAGTACTTGACTGGGATTCTGAAGAACCCAGATTTTATGTATTTGTTTTGTTCAGACATTTACTCCAGACAAATTGTTCCTTGGCTCCTGTTGTTGCCCCTGGGCTTGTGGTTCCAAGCGGAGCTTCTCTAGTCTCCGCTCACTAAGGCTGTACAGAGTCCGCTTACTTCCAAAGCACTTGCAGGACGCTTACACCTGGATTGTGAGTGTTGCTATCTCACACTCTGTGCTGACATGAATTTGTAAATAAGAATGTTCTCTTCTTCCCAAACCAGCTGCCCTTTCTGTTGGTGGCATCACTGTTTTCCTGAGCTTGAAACCCTGCAATGATCTTTTGACTCCTTTGACAAGCTCTGTCCGTTCTTATTTCTATTCTAGGCTTCCAGTGTCTGTCCTGCAGGCTACTTTCTGGGTTCGTCTTTTTCCTGCACATTTTTGATTATGTTGTTCCCTTGCTCTCTAGTAACTCTGTGTCATTAATACACCTGTGCTTATAATTTTTGAGCTGAAAAAGACCCAACTATCTCTAGTTTAACTCTTGTCACATTACAGAGAAAGAAAATATTGTCTCTCTTCCTATACCTAGTTTTTAAGGCTTTTCAGGGCTGGTTTCTGTTCTTCCCGCCAGTAAGCTATCATCTCCAGTCAGACCAGACTCCTTATCATGTCTCCTGTAGCAGCTGGCACATTCACACGTTCCCGTGTGCGCATGCACACACACCAGACCTGCTGCTTCGTGCCTTTGCTCTTGCTGTTTCCCGAGCCTGGAATGCACCACCTTCCCTCCCTCTCCTGTCTGTGCCCGTCTTCCAAGGCCCCGCCAGCCACAGTCTAATGATCGTCTTTAATTTCTTAGTATTGATTATCTTTACTGCCTTGTAAACACCTCATTATTTATTATCCTGACTTTTGATTTCTTGTATGGCACAAATGATCACATATATCACTTAATTTTTTAATACTACATATATGCCATCACGTTCAGTTTTTTGTGTGTATACATGTTACTTCAGCTTAGACCCCTCCCCCCCCCGGCCTTAAACAGTTGTGAGTGTTAAGTATGCATTGTGCCTGTCATGTATAGACAGATATTAAGAAATGCTTTTTAAAAGATCAGTAAAGTACAAAAATCATCTGTGTCAAGGTTTTTTTGTTTGTTAGTTTTTGAGAGAGTGCACTTGAGCAGAGGGATGGGGGGAAGGGCAGAAGGAGAAAGAATTTTTTTTTTTAAGATTTATTTATTTATTTGACAGATAGAAATCACAAGTAGGCAGAGAGGCAGGCAGAGAGAGAGAGGAGGAAGCAGGCTCCCCACTGAGCAGAGAGCCCAGTGCGGGGCTCGATCCCCGAACCCTGGGATCATGACCTGAGCCGAAGGCAGAGGCTTTAACCCACTGAGTCACCTAGGCGCCCCAGGAGAGAGAATCTTAAGCAGGCGCCACACCTAGTGAGAAGGCTGACTCGGGGCTCGATCTCACAACCCTGAGATCATGGCCTGAGCTGAGATCAAGAGTCGGATGCTCAGACTCAGGCGCCCCAGAGATTTTTTAATAATAGTATTGAAAGAGATTAAGCAGTTTAAAAAAGGCTTTGTAAAGCTCAAAGTATTTTTATGATTTTTTAGAAATTATTATTTATCTCTCTGTTTATGTTTCATGGAGGTTATCTAGGGAGTAATTAATAGACTATTTAGCCACATATTTAAATTATGTTTTTGAATCTTCTCTGTTGATAAACTCAGAGATTCTGGTAGAAGGGTCCATTCCTTTTACTTGTGTACTTGGAAGGATACCAGCAAGAATGTTTCATAGCATATGACAGTTACTTTACTAGTTTCCTTTTGGAAAATTTTGACAAATTAATATTGCTTCAGGTTAGTCATTTCGGTTCTAAAAGCATGTTGTTGCGTATTCTAAGACTGTACAGGGTGACTGTGGAGTCTTAGGTGAAAGGTGAGCTTGAAATCTGTACGTATGCTGTAAGTGCTTACGGCAGTGTGATCTAACTCAGCGTAGGGTCTTAGTAAGGGAAACGCTGCGTACAACAGGAAGCAGTGGGAAGATTTTACTCTTGTAATTAAGTGTGAATTAATTTTCTTATTTCATATATTTGGGAATTCTAGTACCTGTTGAATCTTTGATGGAAAATGGGGATAACCTGGTATCAGACCCTAATGTTAGCCCTAAACTGAATTTTAATTACTTGTTCCTATCATTTGTAAATGACTGACAAATGATCTGTCTAGAGAGGTGGTGCTGAACATTTTTTCCCATTTCTGCAACGCATGAAGAATGTGATAAGTATTCACAGTCGTATCAGAATGACGCAGAAGGTCAGTGGTTCTCATGGAGTGGGAGGAAGGTTGCTTAAGCTCACCGGGGATTCTGATATCTTCCTCCATGGCGTTATCAGTTTACGGTAACTTTTAATATTCTTTTCACATGTATTGTCTTACTTACTGTTAGTAAGTAGTAAATACCTAAAAGTTGGGTAGATTAGTAAGAAGTGAAGAGCTTACTTCATACTTTAGGTGTTAAATGGTTTTAATAAGTAGTTCTATTCAGAAATATGATGGAGCCTCCTTTTTAGGTAGCGCGAATTGTCATTGGCCTCTAGGTTTCAACAAATGAATTTGGATCTTTCCCAGAAGTTAGTAAGGGCTTGGTCCTCAGGGATTTTGGAAGAATAGCCTCTTGCTCCCTTATATATTTCTACCCTTTCATCTGTCCTACATGATTTTTAATTTCCTCTCTCCCTTCTTTAATGGAAATATGAACTTAAAGAGAAGAACCATGTGTTTTGCATCAAGAGTTGAGCACATGTGTAGGAAACAAACCTGATCAAATTTAATATAGGTCACGTAGTCTTCCTGAAGCAGCATACTGTGTCTGAAAGCCTGAACCGCGAGTCTGAGATTTTGGTTCAGTTCAGGTTTTTATTAGCTGGTAACCTTAATTATGTAATTTAATCTGAATCACAATTAAAACATGTATAAAAGGGCAACATCATCTGACTTGCCTGTTTTATAGAATTTTTGTATGGTGCAAATGAGAAGATCCTGAAAACAAAGCAATCATTAGGAGATTGTAAGATACTGTCCTTAACACTGGCTCAAGCAAGCGTTTGTCGAGCACCTACTAAGTGCCGGGTACGGTGCTGGGATTACAGAAGTAGCTGATGCGGAGTCCGGCGTTCCTCTCTAAGCTTGCAGTCCCGGTGGGATGTAGATGTGTAGTCAGGAAGGTGCAGTGCGGTGCCATTGGGTGCAGTAGTCAAGGCCTTTGCCGGGCAGGGTGGTAGTCGCTGCTGCCCGTTTGGCACAGGAGGGGAGCTCTGGTGTGGGCAGGAAGGGCCTGGCAGGAGGTGGGCCTGACAGAGTCCGGGACCCGATGAAGTGATGAAGGGCCTTATATGCTAAGGAGGGTTAGCAGTTTGGACTTCATTTTCTAGGCCTGTGTTTCTCAGCATGTTGTCTACGAAACACTTCTTCCCTGCGATTGTAAGTAGGTGTTACGGGGCATTGGGGAAGAAGGGTGGTGTTTCTTGGCTAAGTGTTATACATGTTGTTACTGGAATTGTCAGCCCTCTGTAATGCCACGGTGGATTGTGTGAATGTGGAGGGTGAGGGCCGGTGGCTGTAGCTTCCAGTAGCATTTTCCAAACTTCAGTGATCGTGGAACTCTTATTTCCTGCGGATGTCTAGGGTTACGTTCCAAGGCACAATTTAGGGAAATGCTGCTGTCTGCATTGGGAAAGTGCTGGGAAGTTTTAAGCTTAGACATGGGACATAGTTGGATTGTTAATCATCAAAAACCCTGGCAGCAGTGGGTGAAATGTCTTAGTAGAGAGCGAAGTCATGGATACTTGGGGAGGCCGTTGTCAAGGAGCCAGGCGGTACATGGGTCTGACGTAGCATTGGGGAGCGGTAGGGGCAGAGTTCGGGGTTAGTCAGGAGGTAGATTCAGTGGAACTTGGAAGACCGAGCACATGGAGTTGAGGACAGTGGGGCGAGAAGGATGGGTTGGTGTCCAGGTTTTGGGCATACTGACCAGAACTCACGGAGGTGAGCGGTCCAGGCTGGAGGAGTAGATGGCAGCTCGTTTATTTAGGAGAGCTCGCTTAAGATGTGTCCCATTTCTGAAATGAAAGTGCTGTGGCTTTGAGCACAAATCTGAGTTCACTTTAGGGTACAAAGTAAACTGTAGAAATAAAAGCCTGCTTAATGAATTCATGCTTTTTGTTTTCTTTTTCAGTCGGGGCCTAGTCAGACTTTTGAAGCTGGGTCAGTTCAAGATGTTGTGGATATGGAAGAGGGCACAGGTGTCTTTCCCTCAGAACCCATGCTCTGCAGCGAGTCGGTGGAAGGGCAGGTGCCACATTCGTTAGAGATCCTGTATCAGTCAGCGGACTGTTCTAATGCCAGCGATGCCTTGATGGTATCGGTGCATCTGCTCATGTTGGAGTCAGGTTACATACCTCAGGTAAGACGACAGGCAGAAATCAAACCTCTTGTTAGGGCTGCAGTTTCCCATTGGGAATGGGGCGTATTGATAAACATCACTAGGGTATTGTGGTTTTCTAGATTTCTGTATTAAAGACAGAAGTTATGTCTGGTGATATGTAATAAACTATGGTCAAGAATGTGGGGTGGCAGAGTCCTGGGATCGAGTCCCACATCGGGCCCCTTGCTCGGCAGGGAGCCTGCTTCTCCCTCTGCCTCTGCCTGCCACTCTGTCTGCCTGTGCTCGCTCTCTCTCTCTCCCTCTCTCTCTGACAAATATATAAATTAAAAAAAAATTAAAAAAAAAAAAGAATGTGGGGTGGGTACGTCTAGATGGTTGACTCACTGGGTTTTTATGTTAATGGCTCTGAATTGCCGGTAATCTCGTAAGATTCAGTTAGGAAGAGGGACATCGCTTCCTTCCTTCCTTCCTTCTCCATTTGGTAAGTATGTGCCAGTGACAGGTGCAGTGCTTTGTCCCCACTGTCAGGTTGCTCCTAGTCCAGGAGCGGGGGAGACAGTTTATAGTCCATCATACTGTATTGGTGACATCCTAGGAGAGATGTCTATGTATGTGGGATGCCAGAGAGTCACAGAGGAGAACAGTTAGGGCTTCTCCAGCCTTGGTGTGCCTAAGAATACTTGGGGATCTTACTAATGCAGATTCTGTTTTATTTACTTTGTTTTTTAATGTTATTTATTTGAGAGAGACAGAGAGCATGAGCAGAGAGAGGGAGAAGCAGGCTCTCCGCTGAGCCGGGAGCCCGATGTGAGGCTCAATCCCAGGACCCAGGGATCATGACCTCAGCTGAAGGCAGATACTTAACCGACTGAGCCCCTCAAGTGCCCCTGCAGATTTGGAATTAATAAGTCTAGGGTGAAGCCTGAGACCCTGCATCCAATTCAGTGACTGTTGTGTCCCCGCAGCATGCCATGCCTGGGGCCAGGAGTTAGGATGTAAAGATCCTGGGATAAGTGCTTGTCTGCAAGGAGTCCGTAACTTGGGGAGAGAAACAAAAGGAAAATTATGATGTATTATGATAGAAGTGTGTAATGATAGAAATATGAACAGAATGTTGGGATAAAAGAGAATGACAAACGATTTTTTTTTTTTTTTAAATAAAAGGCCTCACAAACAAAATGGTAATTGAGCTATGGGTTTTAAATGATGATATGGCTTTGCTGGGCAAAAAAGTGAGTCTTGGATGAGCGAAATCAATCCCTGTCTCTGATGTTTTTATATCTACTTGAACAAACGTTTTGATGGAGGATAGTATATTGTAACATTTTCTGTCAAAATTTTATTAATGACGATAGTCATGATTTGGCAAATTTGGTTAAGGGGTCTGTATGGAGTGCATATTTCCAGACAAGTTAGGGGCCTCTTGGATTTTTAGTCTTTTTGAGAGTAACGCTTTTCTTCCTTACTTGTTTCTCTTTGCTTTCATTCCCCAGGGCACCGAGGCTAAAGCCCTGGCCATGCCCGAGCACTGGAAGTCGGGTGGCGTGTATAAGCTGCGGTACACACATCCTCTGTGCGAGGGCGGCTCCGCTGCTCTCACCGGTGTGCCTCTGGGAGCCCTGCTTGTCATAAACGGTAATTGGCTGGCCCGCTCGCCGCTGTCACTTTACCAGAGCTGACCTGTTCCTCTCCACACGTCTAGCTGCTTCGGTGATTGGCGCTCAGGGTCTAGTCGAGGCCTTCCCAGCTCCGCGTAGTCCCTAGGCCGCTGATCACGCGAGTCGGCCAGGTGCTGGACGACGTGGGTCGCCGTTCCGGCGGCAGGCTTGGGGCCAGGGCAGCCGCGCCCGTCGGCTGTCTTCACCTCGTGGTGTTCTTGCTCCAGGGGTGTTGTGATCATCGGAATGAGAGGATCTCTTACGAATGAGCTCTTTGTGCTGCGGGGCACTTTTTTATGTTTATTTTTTGGCCGAGGTCAGGAAGTGAGCGATGGGAAGAGGTGAGATTGAGCGGGGGTCGCTTTTTATCCCGTTTGGTGTCTCTGAACAGTAATGCGTGGACACGCGGCTGAGCACTGCCTGTGTGTGTGTGTGTGTGTGTGTGTGTGTGTGTGTTTGCTCCCTGACCCGAGCCACAGGAAGGTCACTGAGTAGTTGCTTTCTCTGCTTCTCTTTCCTATTGGCAGTTCCCCAAGGATGGCAGTCTGTTCCATTTTTGTATTTCATTTGAACTCAGACGCCACCCACAAGTCCATACGTCTACCAGTGGTCTGTGGAATCGTCCCATAGTCACATGTTCCGGAGAGCCAGTGGAATGACTAGAATCTTTCTTCTCTGCTCTCTTGATTGTTAAGATTTATCCCTTTAGCTAGAAATGATAGTATGATGAGATTGGAATGACTGCATTTTTGATTCTTCAGGACAAGCCTGCCTTTGGTGTAGCAAAGACAGTTGCCTCGATGCGCCTTCGCCCCGAGGTCTCAGCAGCTGCTGGTTCCACTGAGGCTGGGGGGAGGCCTAGTGGGGCCCAAGTTAGCACTCAGACCTCGAGCCGCACCATGTTCGCCTGTTGCGTTTATCAAGGTCCCTCGTAGGACTTTGTTTGAAAAATGGTTGTTCTTTTGAAAACCACCGTCCTACCCTGTCTTGATCTTGGAAATGAAAGATCGTTCTCGGTCCCCTGTGATGTGATTTCTGCTACTTCCCTTTAATCACTAGATCCTGTGAAATGCTCCTTTCAAGGCTCAGATTTCAACAGCTTTAACGGCTTTGGTGGCATTCCACACTTGTCAGGATGTGGCTGTCTGACGCAGGACTAGCCGTGTCTCCTCGGCGTTCCTCCCAGTGAGCCCAAGAGACGTCCAGCTGAGCGTTCTTGCTCACGCAGGGGCGACCCTTTCTGCCTCTCCCAGCGGCTCTGCTCCATCACATTGTAACTTGCAAGGCTGAAGCTTACCCGATCGTGACCGCGAGGTGGTTTCTTACAAAAGCACTTTAACAACATGTATAATGGCTTCTGTTCACTGGTTTCGGGCTACGTAGCGTACAGAGAATGGCTGCTAGGTCTCACGATGGTTTCTTAGTTTCTGTTATCTTGTTCCTTTACTGTTCTCGGCACATCGGCTGCTCGCAGACTTGGCGTGGCAACCGGCCATTCCAGGCTTCGTTCTCTGAAAAGGAGCAGTGTGTCCTTTAGTCTTTCCTTCCCCCAGGACCCCCTGCTCAGTGCACATGCGCCTAAGCACAGCCCGGGCTCTTTCATGGAATGAGATAAAGTGAGCCTTTGTATACACAGTTAAAACTGAACCCTCTGGTGATGTCAAGAATAGTGGTTCTTTGTGTCCAGAAAGAGACAATGTTGTGAAAACTAATAGGATTCTTTTAATAAACAAGGGAAGACTCCTTGCCAACGCTTAAATAAAAACATAAGTGGAATTTTTAGTGACTTTATTAGAAATAATGATTTTATTATGTTTAACGGTCTCCTGTTAACCTTGTTGCATATCTTTCAATTACTAATAAGCCTTCAATTACTAATAATCCACTAATACGTAGTAGATTTTTTAAAAAGATTTTATTTATTTATTTGACAGAGAGAATGAGAGAACACAAGCAGGTATAGCAGCAGAGGGAGAGGGAGAATCAGGCTCCCCGCTGAGCAGGGAGCCTGATGCGGGGCCCGATCCCAGGACCCCAGGACCATGACCCGAGCCGAAGGCAGTCATTTAACCAACTGAGCCACACAGGTGCCCCTACATAGTGCATTTTATGTAAAGGGTGCATACTTCAGTTTTTTTTTGTTTTTGTTTTTTTTTTTTAGAGAGGGAGAGAGAGCGGAGCGAGCATAGGCAGACAGAGTGGCAGGCAGAGGCAGAGGGAGAAGCAGGCTCCCCGCCGAGCAAGGAGCCCGATGCAGGACTCGATCCCAGGACGCTGGCATCATGACCTGAGCCGAAGGCAGCCGCTTAACCAACTGAGCCACCCAGGCGTCCCCATACTTCAGTTTTTAAGGGTGGTGTAGAATCATTTATTTGATGTGGTGGCAGGTTTACACTTTGCTGTGAGGGAAGGAAATAAACGTAGAGCATTTTGTTTTCTGTACATGTCCTTCGTATGCCGGGGCAAGGAAGTGCAAGCCCGTGCTAAGACGTGAAGGCCATTGGTGAACTGACGAGTTATTTGTCTCTCTTTTGCTTATTTACAGCTACACTAAAGATCAACAGTGAGCTCAGAAGTGTGAAAAGGTTGCAGCTGCTGCCGGAATCATTTATCCGCGAAGCTGAACCAGGTAGGAAAAGCATGATTGAACTTTGGGGATGAAGCTTTGGGAGGTTCACTTTAGAAAAACTGAAAGGTAATGTCTGAAAGACTGAAGATTCCTGAATGAGATTAAAGCAAATTTTAAGACCTGTTGCAGAGTATCTGTTTCTTTCCTGCTTTCCTTAGGGTCTTGGAGTGCTGGATTTTATGTGTGCCGCCATGACGGAGTGACCCTAGTATGTAATTCATTCCGTACTATACCGATGCGTCCTAATTTCTGAACTAATCTTTGGATTTTTCGAGCATCGTATTTAACCAGTATGGGGAGGATCTGTGTTTTGTGGGAACCATACAGTGCACCTTCCTTGTTGAAGATTGCTGGAGGAAAACTATTTAGAATCGTTAGCTTCAACCAACCTGGATTGGGTGGCCGTTGGATCAGATTGGAGCTTCACCAGAAGTTTACATTCTAGGCATGGTTTTGCTTATATTCTGTAAGATTATGAGTAGATGCAGAGACAAATTTTCCCTTTTATTTTTTCAATTAAATCCAAAGTATGAGAAGCAGGTAGGCAGTTGAAGAAGAGGAGATGGCTGGAGAAGGGAGCTCACGTCTCTAAGTGCTGGCTTTGTGCTGAATGGGCGCCTCGACAGACATCATTTCATTTCTTCCTCGTAGGAAACTCTGGAGGGTTTTACAGTCCTCCTGTGGCTTAGAGTGGTGCCGTGGGGTGGTGGCATTGACAGCATTGTCTTTGAGGGAAGGCTCCCTAGATCTAGGTCTTTGCTTAAAGGCCTAGAGACTTACTCTTGTTAGTTCCCTGGAGACTGTACCCCTGAGGTCCATGAACTTCCACAGACCAAAACTGATGAGAAAAGGGGACATCAGGAAGCTTATTTATAATGGTCTCTGAACATTTATCATCATGCCAGACCAGTGTTGTTATTGCTTTTTTCTCACATCTTTATTTTATTCTTTTCAGTGTTCAGAGATTCATTGTTTATGCACCACACCCAGTGCTCTGTGCAATACGTGCCCTCCTTAATACCCACCACCAGACTCACCCAACCATCCACCTCCTTCCCCTCCAAAACCCTCATTTTGTTTCTCAGAGTTCACAGTCTCTCATGGTTCATCTCCACCTCTGATTTCCCCCAATTCACTTTTCCTTTCTTTTTCCTAATGTCCTCCATGTTATTCCTTATGCTCCACAAGTAAGTGAAACGATATGATAATTGACTGTCTCTGCTTGACTTATTTCACTCAGCATAATCTCCTCCAGTCCCGTCCATGTTGATAAAAAAGTTGGGTATTCATCCTTTCTGATGGAGGCATAATACTCCATAGTGTATATGGACCACATCTTCTTTATCCACGCGCCCGTTGAAGGGCATCTTGGGTCTTCCCACAGTTTGGTGACTGTGGCCATTGCTGCTAAGAACATTGGGGTACAGATGGCTCTTCTTTTGACTACATTGGTATCTTTGGGGTAAATAGTAGTGCAATTGCAGGGTCATAGGGAAGCTCTGTTTTTAATTTCTTGAGGAATCTCCGCACTGTTCTCCAGAGTGGCTGCACCGACTTGCATTCCCACCAACAGTGTAAGAGGGTTCCCCTTTCTCCACATCCTCTCTAACACTTGTTGTTTCCTGTCTTGTTAATTTTGGCCGTTCTGGCTGGCGTAAGGTGGTATCTCAATGTGGTTTTGATTTGAATCTCCCTGACGACTAGTGATGATGGACATTTTTTCATGTTAGACCAGTGTTTTCTTAGCCCTCTTTGCATTACCAATCCCCTAAGGAGACTTTGTACAAAATTTGTCTCCCACCCATTCTCTTCCCATGGAATTTTAATACCATAGATACAAGTATTTTCATTTGTGTACTGTGACTCTTTGGAGATTCACAAAGCAATGGTATAGCTAGGGTTTTGTTTTGTTTGCCAAGAACCAGTTTTGGTCCCATTGTGGATGACACTGCCCCTGATATGGGCGGATGAACTAGACTGATAAATCTGTAAAGATGATCTTTCCACTGGGACCAGAAAAACTTGAAATTCCTTGGCCACAGCACTAGTTCTCTTGACATTAGGGAGGACCTGCTATGGGGGGCAGAAATACTCTCTACTCCACAGTAGTAGAGGTACCATTTTACAGTTTAAGAGACAGGTCTAGAGAAGGTTAAATTACTTTAAGATCACAGAGCTAATAAATGGTGGAATTTAGGATTGGAATAGATTTGACTCCTGAGCCTATTTGTTTTTGAGAGATTTTACTTATTTGAGAGAAAGAGAAAGGGAGAGAGCAAGAGGGGAGGGTCAGAGGGAGAAGCAGACTCCCCGCTGAGCAGGGAACCTGACATGGGACTCGATCTCAGGACCGTGGGATCATGACCTGAGCTGAAGGCAGACATTTAACCGACTGAGCTACCAGGTGCCCTTCCTAAGCCTATTTTTAAAAGATAACTTCTATAGGAATATAGCTCAGATTCATATTGCTTTTCTGGTTTCTGTTAAAGAGGAAGAAGGGGCGCCTGGGTGGCTCAGGTCTGCCTTTGGCTCAGGCCATGATCGCAGGGTCCTGGGATCGAGGCCCACATCGGGCTGCCTCCTCCGCCAGAAGCCTGCTTCTCCCTCTCTCACTTCCCCTACTTGTGTTCCCTCTCTTGCTGTCTCTCTCTGCCAAATAAATAAATAAAATCTTTATAAAAAAAAAAAAAGAGGAAGTAAAAAGGGAGGAAGAAAATTAATACTGTTCTATTATGGTAAGTTTACGGACTATATTAACTAAATATTTTTAATATACTACTTTTATGTTGGGTAGGGTTATATAACACTGCCCATCTGACAAGTCATTTTGATTACTTTTTACTGTGACTTATAGTACCGTACCTAATATATACTTATGAATAAGTTCCTGATTACTTTTATTTTTTTTTAATTTTTTTATTTTTTATAAACATATAATGTATTTTTATCCCCATGGGTACATGTCTGTGAATCGCCAGGTTTACATACTTCGCAGCACTAACCATAGCACATACCCTCCCCAATGTCCATTACCCCACCCCCCTCTCCTGATCCCCCTCCCCACAGCAACCCTCAGTTTGTTTAGTGAGATTAAGAGTCACTTATGGTTTGTCTCCCTGCCGATCCCATCTTGTTTCTTTTATTCTTTTCCTACCCCCCATCCCCCCATGTTGCATCTCTACTTCCTCATATCAGGGAGATCATATGATAGTTGTATTTCTCCGATTGACTTATTTCACTAAGCATGATACCCTCTAGTTCCATCCACGTCGTCGCAAATGGCAAGATTTCATTTCTTTTGATGGCTGCATAGTATTCCATTGTGTATATATACCACATCTTCTTTATCCATTCATCTGTTGATGGACATCTAGGTTCTTTCCATAGTTTGGCTATTGTAGACATTGCTGCTATA
>PISX010029581.1:0-19887 GCA_004024625.1 Mellivora capensis
ATCTGTGGGGAAAAAATTAAAAACTTATACTGTATGGAAACTTTGGGAGAGGAGGTAGTTCATCTGCAAGATTACGAGGTTTACATTATCCTGGGTAGAGTTTTTTAGGCTCTTCTGAGGAATATTCTGGAGTGTAAGAGTCTGTGAGATTGTCTGAATACTTTTTCTCCTTGCTTATTCATTGGACAGGTAAGACAGAGATTTTAGAGACAGCCTTGGGGCATGCCAGAACCCCTAGACAGAGGCAGTCTGCATGCCTCAGTCACCACTCAGAAGACCAAATGCCCAACAACTTCATGGACTGTGATATGAGAGAGAATGGAGCCTCTACTGTGTTAAACCCTTAATAATTTAGGATTGTATTCTATAATTGCTCATGTTAATTTTCTTCACATACAGAAATTTATATAATTCCTTTTGTCTAATTTCCTCTTCCCTTATGGATCCTGAGATGGAGTTTCAATTTTTACCCTTGACAAAGTAATCAAGCTGAACCTCCTTTCTTCATCATACCCATCTAATCTGAATTTTTCAACATAACCTTTACTTGGTACTGTATCTAGATGTCTATAAACCTCATTCTTTATGTGAGGAAAAATGGCTCAATAGGCATTTAGCTTAATAGATTTTTGTTGTAACCCATAGCCAGACATACTCCAACTGCCCTGAATTTTCTTAAATGGTACGAATCACCACTGTGAGTGATTAAAGCCATTAACATCCAGAGAAGGACAGATCAACTCCAGTGGTCATAAAGCTCTCTCATTTCATAGCTCTGTACTTCAGAAAAAAATATCCCAAGTTCTCAGGAATTTGATTTATCTATGACTGTTAATATTCTCACAACTCATACATTTCCATATCTGGGATTGTGAATTCATCACTTGTTTTGGGGGGTTACATTTGTGGCACTTTCTAAGTAGAAAAAACCTTCTTACTTTTTATACTATAGCATAGTGCTAGTTAAGGACATCAACTTTGGGGCCATACACACCTGAATTCTAATCCCATCAGGCACTTAATTATATGTGAGAAAGCTCCCCAGCTATGACCTTGTTTTCTTCTTCTTTAGGGAGATCACTGCTGGGAAGATTTCTTAAATACACACAGCATGCTACTGATTCAGCAAGGGCTTCTGAACCCTCACCTGACCTCAGGCACTCCTGACTGCATTCTAAATAAGAATTGAAGAGCTATGACAGCATAGGAAATCTATAAAAACTCAGATATACCTGTCTCCACAGAAAACTATCCCAGACTCACACTGTGAACTCTGATTTACTTGAAAGATTCAGATAAAACTTGTAATATTCTTCAAAGAGACACTCAGGTGAATCTGAGATGCTTTCAGTAGACTATATTTTTTGCCTCAGTTACCATATTCTGGTTGAATAACAGTCTCTTCCGAAGAGCAGACATATAACCCACAAGTTAATTTTGAAAGGACTTAGCCTCTGGTTTCATTGCAAGCCCACCATGGACTACCTAAGCCAAAGATACTATGAAAAAAAAAAACAAACCCAAAAAACTAAAGAACAATATCTCTGATGAATATAGATGCAAAAATCCTCAAAAAATATTAGCAAACTATATTCAATAATATAATTTTTAAAAGCCTAATTTACCATGATCAGTGAGATTTATTTTAGGAATGCAAGGATGGTCCAATATCCGCAAATCAATCAATGTGATATACTACATTGACAAAATAAAGGATAAAAATCCTGTGATCATATAAATAGATGCAGAGAAAGCATTTGACAAAGTTCAGCCTCCATTCATGATAAAAGTTCCCAACAACTATAAAGTAAACATACCTCAACATAATAAATATCCTATATTAAAAACCCACAGCTAACATCATACTCAATGGTGAATACCTCAAAGTTTTTTCTCTAAGATATGGTATAAGACAGAGAGATCTATTCTTGACACTTTCATTCACCATCATACTGGAAGTTCCAGCAACAATATTCAGACAAGCAAAAGAAATAAAAGGCACCCAAACTGGTAAGGAAGAAATAAAATATTCACTATTTGTGGATGACATTATACTATATACGGAAAATCCCAAAGACCCCGCCAAAAAACTATGAGAATTGATAAACTCAATAAAGTTGCAGGATACAAAATATGTAGTAAGGTATTGTATTTCTATGTACTAATAACAAACTACCAAAAAGAAAGATTAAGAAAACAATCCCATTTACAATTACTCAAAAGGAAAAAAAATACGTAGGAATAAATTTGACCAAAGAGGTGAAGGACCTGTACTCTGAAAACCATTAAGGCACCAATGGAAGAAACTGAAGACATAACAAATAAATGGAAATACATAGCATGCATGTGGATTAGAATAATGCTAAAATGCCCATACTATGCAAAACAATCTACAGATTCAATGCAATCCCTACAAAACTGCCATTATTATTTTCCACAGAACTAAAATAATCCTAATATTTCTGTGGAACCACAAGATACCCCAAATAACAAAGCAAACTTGAGAAAGAAGAACAAAGCTGGAGGTAGCACAATCCCCAATTTTAAACTATACTTCAAAGCTATCGTAATCAAAACAGTATGGTACTGGCACAAAACAGACACCTAAATCAATGGAACACAACAGAGGGCCCAGAAATGAACCCAAACTTATATGATGAATTAATATATGACAATGCAGGCAAGAATATAAAATGGTAAAAGGACAGGCTTTTCAATAAATGATAATGAGAAAACTGGACAGCTACCTGCAAAAGAATGAAACTGGACCACTTTCTTATACCATACACAAAAAGAACTGAAAATGAATTAAAGGCTTGAATGTAAGAACAGAAACCATACAATTCTTATGACCCAGGCCGTATACTCTTGGACATCAGCCTTAGCAATATTTTCCCAGAACTGCCTCCCCAGCTATATGAAACAAAAGCGAAAATAAACAATTGTGAATACAATTAAACTAAAAAACTTTGTCACAGTGAAGGAAACTATTGACAAAATGAAAAGGCAACCTACTAAATGAGAGAAGACATTTCCAAATGATATTTCTGAAAAAGGGTTAATATGGTCAATATCTAAAATATATAAAGAACTCTTATAACTCAGCATCAAAATATAATAATTAAAAATGTGCAGTAGATCTGAATAGATATTTATCCAAAGAAGATATCCAAATGGCCGACACATGAGAAGATGCTCCAAATCACCAATCATCAGGGAAATGCAAATAAAAACCACAATAAAATATCCCCTCACAACAGCCAAAATGGCTAGTATCTCTCTGTATTTATGAGAAAAAACTAATAGTTACCAGAGGGGAGGTTGGTAGAGGGACAGTAAAATAAACTAAGGGGATTAAGACGTACAAACTTAGAGTGACAAATAAGTCATGGGGATGAGAAGTATAACAGCAAATATAATAAATAATACTGAAATATCCTTGTAACAAGATAGCAACTATACTTATCACGGGTAGCACTGTGTAATGTTTGCTTGTTTTTTAAGTGGGTTTACAAGTATCAGCTGGAGCCAGGAGAAATATTTGTAGGATTAGACTTTTAGGATTCTTGATCAATGGGGTCAAATTGTAAGATCGGGTAATAAAAACTTTAAACATAAAGTGAGTGATACTTTCTTGAGATATAGGATTTAACACACTGGCCATGAGCTGAGATGGTAGGGCAAATTCATTGTGTATATAGTTCTTATAAGCCTGGGGGGGGGGAAATATCCAATACTCAGTGTTATAGAAATATCTAAGTTGTTCTGATATATGCCAGAGGAAGAAATAAAGAACCATAGGAAAATGAACATGTTGCAAGATATACATGATATAAAGCTAGAAGATCTGGTGAGTTGTCTTCCATAAGGCAGCTCAAGATACTTATCCCTGACTAAGAACATCATGAAAGCACGGGAGAAAGTAATGCCAGGATCAAAAGAAGTTCTGTGATGATCCTCCTTTGTAAGTCAGGGACAGCTGTAGAATGATGTCACATAGCCTTATCATTAACATACATGGAGATGATGAGTTCCTAAAATAGGAGGGGCCGCTTGGTCCTGCTTTAACCACTAGAAACCAGGAATCTTCAATTGTCATAACAACTAACAAGGTCAAGACAGCAGGCAATGGCATTTGACCTGTGAGGAGTTGAGATGGTTAATGTAGTATGAGTGTCCATAAAGGTAAGATAGAGAGCAGGGATGTTAT
Source organism: Mellivora capensis (assembly GCA_004024625.1). NCBI lineage: Eukaryota > Metazoa > Chordata > Mammalia > Carnivora > Mustelidae > Mellivora > Mellivora capensis. Next base: position 4,211 of record PISX010029581.1, read on the forward strand.
TTAATATCTGTTATATTTAAGAAAAGTCAAGAACAAAGAGACAGGTTACAAGAAGGCACTCATTTCGGAGGGGAATAAAAAGTTTATGATCCCTTGTGTAATTCTAAGACCTGAACTGATTTTCAGACCCAGGGAAACCTAGGGAGAAAAACCCTATAGTACCAAAGGGAATATATACTCTGAAGACTCCCCAGTCTTTCCTCATAGACACCTATAGCCAGTCACTCAAGTGACTGTACCTGGAAGTGGGGAATGAGAAGATACTCTAAGGACTACTGAATATTAATGCTGACTTGAAACCCACAGCTGGAGACCCACAGGGTCATGAAGAGTCCATTATAATTGGAGACTATGAAAGTCTTACAATAAATTTTAAAATGGAAACTTATTTAAAGTCTAGTTACAGTGAGTGCACTTTGTTCAAGAACCCATCCAGAGTGAGTGTGTGTGTGTGTGTGTGTGTGTGTGTGTGTTTTCCCCGAGTCTCTGAGTGCACTGTTGAAATTCATTGACTTGGTAGTTGGAGTAACTCTAATTTTAGATCTTCAATACCAGGTTTATGGAGTAAGAACTATTATTATAAGGAACATCAAAATAAAACTTCTAAATGCCCTTACTCAACATGCACAGACATCAACATAGGCCAGAATGACAAAGACTAATGATTTGGTGGAGCCTAGAATTTATCCATTTTATATGCCATCCTGGCCCTCACGGAAACCAGATGGATCCTGGAGAATGGACACAGACTACCACTGACGTAATCAGGTAGAAGCTCTGATCACAACTGTTCTGCTGCATGTACTGTAATTGTTAGACCGGGTACAGCAACCCATGGTATGTGGCTATTAATTTAGCAAGTGTATTTTCCACTACAATCAAAATGACATCAGAAACAGTTTGCATTCACATGGAATGGAAAATATTCATTTATACTTTTGTCTCAGGGCTGTTTATACTTCCGTCCTGTGTTAAATAATCTGAAGAGATCTAGATCTTCTCAATCAACTGTGTGTAGGATCAGAGAAATCACACTTATGTGTACACTGACAATATTATGCAGATTGAAAAGAGAAGAAAGGTGACTAGTACAATGGAAGACTTTGTAAGACAAAGTGGGAGAGAAAACCTGTGAAAATGCATAGACTGGCCATCAGTGACAACTGGATATCAATTTTTATGGGTGCAGTGGTCAGGATACCCTCATCAAAGTAAAAGATAAATGACTACATCTTGCATGCCCCACCTGGAAGAAAACAGCATTGTGCCTGGTAGCTTTCTTTGCATTCAGGAGGCAATGTATTCCAGGAATATTGGAACAGAAGGCTTTCAGCTTGAGCGGAGCCAAGAGAAAGGCACTATAGTAGGCATGGCCACAATCCAATCAGCCCTTCTTCTCGGGATGTAGAATTCACAGAACCTAGAACTTCAGAAGTGTTGGTGCTAGAGAGAGATGCAATCTAGAACTCAGAGAAAGTTCTGGAGGGCATAGTCACAATGCAGGACCCTGAGACTTCAGATAAGGCCATGCCCGCTGTAGCAAGGTGTTTTACAAACTTCCATAAACAGATCTTCTTGTGTTACCGGACCACAGTAGAGAAAGAACACTTTGCCATGGGATACCAAGTGAGTAGGCATTTAAAACTATTAATAGCTCCGCTTTGTCATACTTGTCAAGTTATAAAATCAGATGGTCTGAGCAGTAGTCCACAGTAAAATGGAGATGGTACAGATTTCAAGCAGGACCAGAAGGCTCAAGTAAGCTCTGTATGCAGAAGCCAAGACACCTAAATTCACTAGCTGTTAAGTTTTGATGTTGAGAGTTGCTGGATTTGTATCATTTGCTTCCCAGTGTAAACTAAAAATATTGATAACCTCAATATGTTAAAATATTTTTCATAAATCAACAATTGTAAAGTATTGTTTTTATTTCAATAATTTCCCTTTCATCCTTTTGACCCAGACTGCTTCTATTGGTTACCCATTCCTTTATTTGCAAATTATGTATTAAAGAATAAAAATTCATAACAATGAATATAAATTCCCATGAAATTCTGTGTAAAATCATCATGGATAGTTTTACAAACTAAAGATCAATTGTTTAACCAAGTTTTAAAGAATTCAAGTAATGTCTACATTAGGATAAAAAATACTAGAATTTAGATGAATAATATACAGTGTGTTTGTGTAATTAAGTTTAGGGTGAAAGCAAAATTTTAAAGTAAAGGACTTATAAACCAAATTCCATTTTATTTAATTTTCCGATATAGGACTAGGAAACTCCATTGGCTGAACCTATGTCTTAGTTAAATCACTGGAATATTCAGGTTTCTTATACAATATCGCTAATGTGGCTCAAATAATAAAACTCAGAAAAACAGCAGCACAATATGTGCCACATGGATGGAAAACACATTATGACAAATGCATTTTCTGAGCATTACAGTTCAACACCTCTCATCCCTCATGGTCTGCATCTTGTTTTTGCTAAAAAAATAAAATAAACCCTGAAATATGAAACTTCTTTCATCTGTGGATTTTTATGACTTCTATAGGCCACTGAGAACTATCTCAGATTTTAGAGCCTATCTTTTCTGGTCCAGACACTCAGTGTGGTTTCAATAGTATTCTCTACTCTCTTGTCAGGTTTATAGAGAAAATGTTAGAAGCAGATAGTAACATGGTTCTATGATAAACCTTTGATGAAAATGAAGGTTCTGATTTAGTTAAATCAGTAAAGGGAACATAAAAGGCTTGATTCTGAGGATGTAGCTTGGCTCTACAGAGTCTAATTAGTAGGAAACCTTCAGGACAGTTGAACAAAACGTATAGGAGCATTTTTCCTTGTGTACATTAATGGGATATATTAGATATACTCAGTAGCCAATTTTATGCCAAGTGGTTGCCATAATGGTGTTTTATTAGTAGTCAGCCTTGGTTCATCTTTCTGTCAACAACTGAAAAAAAAAAAAAAAACAGAATCACTGGGAAAAATTTACCAAAGTATCAAAATTGCAGTGTTTTTCATTGGCACAGTAGTCCTCTATGGTCTGGTGGGTAATCAATTCACATTCAAATTTGGTGAGGCTCTGCTAACACTTGTAGCCACTGATGTTGCACAGACAATATCTCTTAAAATCTTGACACACACTCTTTCTCAGTTACTTTATACATCAGACCACTTGGACTGCCTGCTTGATTATTAAAAATTTATAGTTTCCTGGGGATCTCTAGGTAATCTTGGCTCTTTAAAGAGATCATTGAATCAGGAATTACAGTGTTCTCAGGATCATAGCTAACATTTCAAAAGATAAAAGCTTCCTTTATGTTATAAAATGTGGATGTAGTGATTTCTGGAAATACTAATAATTTGATATGTGTGTTTAGAGGTATAAATAACTATGAAAAGATGAGGACTATTTGTTTTTTTCCACTCTAGTTAATCATAGCATAAAACTAGTGTCATGTTATTCAAATAGAAGATTCAGCGCTGAATATTTACCTTTATTATGCCTCAATCTAAATGTTATATGTAGTCTGATAAACTTTTTTCCATATTTACACTTTATCACTTTATGGAGTCATGTTCCTTGAGTTTTAATAATATAGTTAACATTTCAAAAATAAATACATAAAAGCAGCACCCAAAGATTTTTAGATTTATTTATTTTGAGAGTGAGCAAATGAATATGTGTGGGGATGGGGGGGGCAGAGGGAGAGAGAATTCTAAGCAGAGTCCACCCTCTGGAGCCTGACATGGGGCTCAGTCTCACAACCTTGAGATCATAACTTGAGCTGAACCAAGAGTCGGGTACTCAACCAACTGCACCAACCAGGTGTCCAGCAGTGCCCAAAGATTTCTCACTGGGTTTTAAAAAATAAACCTATTTTGCTCTAAGTTACAGAATATACAGAGAGAATACAAAAGGCGTTAAAGTAAAAGGATAGAAAAATGCAAATAATAATCCAAAAGAATTTATATGGGCATGCCACAAAAGCTAACTTTGAGGCATATTATGTTATTGGGGATATATAAGTCATTTCATAATTTTAACATCTGAGAGTCAAAAGATGGTATAATAATTAAAATATTTATCTAATACACTAGCATAAATATATAAAGCAAAAACCAGGAAACCATATATAAAAATATAGTAAAATGCTTAATATATTTGGGGAGTTTAAAACCCTTCTCTCATTACCAGGAGCTACAAGGTGGGGGAATTAAGGAAATACTGTTTAAGGGTATAGACTTTCAACTAGCAGATAGAGAAGCCCTGGAAATCTAATACACATAATAGAAATTATAAGACAACAATACTATATTATAAACCTGAAAGTTGCTAAGACACTAGATCTTAACTGTTCTCTTCACAAAAAAGAAGTGAAAATTATGTGACATGATAGCGAATTAGCTAATGCTAAAGTGGTAATCATATTGCAGTGTATAAATGTATCATATGAATATGTTAGATACCTTAAACATATAAAACATTATATGCCAATTATTTCTCAATTAAAAAAACAGACAAACCTATAAGGAAATAGACAATATCACCAGTATTTAGAAATCATAATTTGATAGTCAAAGAATAACTACAAAACTCTAAGTTATACATTCTTTTCAAGCATAAATAGCACATTTTTAAAATTGACTATATCCTTGGGTACAAAGCAAATTTCAAATAATTGATAGGATCAGATTATTTTCTCTGACCACAATACTACTAAACTACAAATCCATAACAAAAACATAGGTAGAAGTCCTGATATTATTACAATTCATGAAAAAAAATTCTAATTCAAGGTTCAAATATGCAACCAAATGGAAATCATACAAATAAAGTTTGAAAATAATGAGAGTTTTATTCCAACAACAGTATTATACACAACAATTAAAAAAACAAAACATGACAGACACATGATGCATAATTCTCTTAGATATACTGTTGAGTGAAATAAGCTTGGTTAAAAAATTTTTTTTATTTCATTTATATGAATTTCAAAATTAGTCAAAACTAATCTATAAAGATAGAAATTATTACTGGGATCACCTTTGATGGGTATCAATTCTGAAGGGGCCAGAGAAAATCCACTAGCTCACTGCATTTGTTTTTTCTTTTAATTTCAGAAAAAGCATTTTCTTTTTATCTTGATCTAGGTAGTAATTATATGGATATATACATAAATAAAAATTCATCACGGACACCTTATGTGTATATGTGTGCACCTTATGTGTAAAGTACTTTCTGTACTTTATAATATATATAACTCAAACTTTTAAGAAAATATTTATGTCAACAAATTTGAAAATGTACAAATTCCTAGAGAAATACAACTTACCAATCTGATTCCAAAAGAAATTTGGAACCTGAGTTATCTTGTAACCACTGAATATTGGGATGTCACACACACCTCCCCTCATGTGTGAACACACATGCGGGCATGTGTGTGCATACACACACACACACACACACACACACAACCACAGTATTGACACAAATGATACTAGATACATCCTACCCAGTATCCACAGTAAGGTAACTGGTAAAGAGCTAAATGATGAGAAAAGGGACATGGGGGAGCTGACAAAATTGAAACAGGTTGAAAAATGAAGGGTCATTAAAAATTTGGTGTTAAATGGTCAAGTGATAGAATAAAAATTTGTCCTAATAATATTTGTTATATATTTTCTCCACAATCTTCAGTAATGCGGACCAGTTTGTGAATTTTTGTAAGTTATGCCATAAGGATATACATGAAATATTAAAGGAAATAAATTTAACACCTAGCGTCAGTACCCACAACTCCTGAAGCACAACCCAGGAAGCCAACGGTTTAAGTCCCACAGAAATTTTCAGAGGGCCTTGCAAAGTTCTTGTTTTCTGCCATGTATACGTCTGTGTATGGGAGGCTTCATTTACTTAACATCTACAGGGGCTAAGAGCAATCAGATGACATCTCAGTAACACTACCATGACAGGCATTCTTTCAGCTTCCTAATGTAAATGCTGGTCTTGTAACAAGCATATGCAAAGGAGAGGTGAGGGTCCATCGCAGATGGGAAAATTGACTAAAGAATTATATCATTACTTCTTTTATATGTACTATAAGCAGTCTACTAGGCTAGGAGTTTCACATGGGCAGGGAATGTGTTGGTCACATTTGCATACGTTCATCCTTAGGGATATATTAGAATACAAACATTACATTTTTGCACTGCATTTGAATGTGTCCATAGAAATTAGAAATCTCCATTGAAATACATTTATGTTGTTTTCATGACCGAAAAATGTGCATGAAATTCAATGTGATACACTTGAAGTTATGTTAAACTTATTTTTATATATTTTGAATTCAGAATAGGTAATGCTTCATTCTGAAACTATTTCCAGACATTTTGTTGGGGAGTTTTAAGCCACTAAAGTTCTCATCTCCCCTATGGGGTCCTAGGAATCCTCCAGGGTTCTGACTCAGACTTAGATTCTAATGATATTAACCATATTTCAACAATTTTTGTTGATTGCATAAAACGATATTGTGTTTGAATGGTTCTTCTGAAGGGAAAGTTTTGGAATTATCGGTCACTAATTCTATGACTCCTCCGTGTGGTTGAGATCTGGAGATTGTTATAGGTGAAGCTATTAGGCACCACAGCTATGTAGCTGGGCTTTCTTTAAATCAATGCATTTTAAGTATGAGGCATATAATCTCTAATTCTAAAACAGCCAATACAGTCACAGAGCTTTAATCAAATTGGATGAGAGAGGGAGAGCTGTTGATTAAGGCATAATTCAATTCTAGTGACTCTGGGATATTGATTGTTTTTATGAGCTCTGCTTCTATAAGCTAAATGCTAAATAGTGATGCTGAACTAGATATGTGTTATTTGTATTCCTATCACCTAGGCCTTTGGCTTCACATTTTAATTTTTCTTCCTTTTCAATTATAATTTCCCATTTTATTTTGCCTTGACTATGAGTTCCGAGGTGCAATTTTCTCAACATATTTGAGTAAACTCCAACCCTCCTTTCTTTTCATTCCATCACAGAACTTTTCATGTATCATTCCAGAGACCTACTCAGTTCATTATTGAGGAATTTGGTGTGTGTATGGCGGAGGGGGGGGGGCGCTGATTATTTATTTTAGAAAGTATGATAGAAATGACTACCTGCTGCCCTGAGGTTATAACCTCTTCATGGGATACATCAGAATTCCTAAGGCATAGTTAATTGAGAGAGGAATTTTCATGTTTTCCTCTGAATTACCCATCTCCCACCTCCCTTCCACCAAATTTTCAGGAAAGAAAGGGGAGAAGTATACTAAAGACTAGTTTTTGTGGCTGTTTCTTGGGTTGGGACCAGGGCATTCTGTCCTCAAAGGAAACAGGATCATTACTGATAATATTTTCTTTTCATAATTCTCTGGAGCCAGAAAAGAAGGGCTCCTTTTGCTCAAGTTCTCTTTCTCTCTAACTCAATATTTCCTTCCCTTGACTGTAAACTTTCTGTGTAAGACTTAAGTGGAAAAATAGGTACCCTTAAATAGGTATTAAAAGACAGCCTAATTTGAAACTTCTCTTAGATCACTAAGTGGAGAAAACTCCATTTAGAAAACTAAAATGCACTTTCTCAAATCAATACCTTAGCTTTTATTCCAAATTTAATCCTTGAATGTCAACAGATAAATACTACTTTTCTCTCTTTTCATAACTTCTGTAACAAAATTTAATCCACACTCCAGGAAGAGGTAGTATAGGTCAACTGAAACAAAGGTCATGTGTTCAGAAGGATAAAAGTAGAAGTGCATATTATTAGCTTGTTTAAAAACTGTCTCCACTAAGACTGGGAAGGAAACAGTCTGTGAAGATTATCTATTTCATAATCCACCAATATGTTCACAAAATAGTGTAAGCCAAGTATGCATATCTTTTGAAACGTGCTGAATTTGTCCAATAGAAAAATACAGCCTAAGAAAGGTATCTTGAGACTCTTCTTCTTGACTGCATATTCATGGATAGGAAACTTAAATATGGATTCAATAAGAAGCTGTACTTCACAGGCAGTCATACTCAGTAACTACTTATATACCTCCTGACTTATATAGCTCCTGACTTTATAGTTAAAACAAATATCTCAAATCTCTCCCTGAAATAACAGTGGCTTAGATTCAAGTTTTTCAAGACTTTCCCTTATGTTTTCATTGTATACTTGTCAATAAAGATCATTCGCTATTGGATATATAAAATTACTTAATGTATATAAATTAGCAAAGACTTTTCTATAAAAAGACAAAATAGAAAAATATTTGGTATTTCCTGATTTAGGATTCAATAAAACAGATCTGGAAATTTACTCATGTTTCTTCTCAACAGTCAATCTATTCTAAATGACTTTAAATTCCTATCTCTATTTGTATGTTTTTATAACTTACCCTGAATGTCAGACAAATATGTAATTATTCATATAAAACAGGATGTGCTAATTACATGCCTATGTATGTATACACATATACATATAACTTATGCATATGTTTTATATATACTATATATATTATATACATGTTATATATATATAATCCACAGTGAGGAGGGTCGAAGGTAATGAAGCAAAAGTATTGAGAATAGAAAAAAATTAAAGTGTATCGACTTATTTTTGTTATATGTAGGTGAATATTTTGGGAATCCAAAAAAATGTCTTATACATTATAGAAAACTTGTGAAATCTATGTAGGAGGCAAAGAGGAAGCAAAAGAGGGAAGAAAAAGTAAAAGGATGTGCTTATACATTAAAAAGAAGAAAAAAGAAAGAAAAGGGATACAGGAAACATTAGAAGAAGATGGCACTCCTTTTGAGCGCTGGCCTATATGGAAATTGAATCTATGCCTTGGGCTTAATTAGCTTAAGCAATTCAGCGAGTGTGCACTTATACTGTATGAATTAAACAGAAGGTGTACTTAATGTGAGGCACTCTAGATGCTGAGCTTGAGTTGTTGAACAGTATGTACATAAATATTCATATCTAAAATATTTTTCTTGATTAAAAAGTATTCTGTGAATTTCTGAAAGTTTCTTAAATAAAATTCATTCAGTTTCATAAGTCTTGAAAAGGAATTGATAAAATTTTAAAAAAAGCAATATATCAAGCAAGATGGCTGAGTAGGAGGTCTTTCAACATATCCTCCATTTGACAATGACAATTAAATTTGGGATCCTTCCATGGACAGAAGTGCCTTCGTGGGATCTGTGGGATCCAGCACCACAGGACTCAGGACCTAGAGTCTTGCCCACCCATGCAATGAACAATAGGCAGACAGATCTTGGTACCAGCTACAGACCCTGAAGTGGCCTGTGGACCAGCTCCAGCCCCTCTTAGCTGCAGTCTGGAAGCCTCTGGAGAACACTGACTTAGACGATCACTCACATACAAGAGAACCTTTGTGGAAACCCAGCATCCAGGGAAGTTCCAGCACCCCCACTGAAGTAAAAAAAATAAATAAATAAATAAAAAATAAAAAAAAATTGAGACTGGATGAATTTGAGAGGGTAAGAGGAACAGTTTGACTTTAACTATGTCACCCCTCCCAAAAGGCAGCACAGGGGCCATCAGGAGTGAAGGAACATGAAGGTGTATAGGGGAGCGCTAGGTTTTCCCAGATGTCGGGCCTGCTGCCAAAAAGGCCCATTTTTCTCTAACCCCCCGCCCCCCGCTCCCCGCTTCAGAGTACTGAACTAAAAGCTACATGAAAGTGGTGGAATTTGAGGAGTGGGATGAGAGTGGCTGGGAGAAGAGCAGCCATGACTCAGAAATGTGTGTCAAAGGCATGCAGATCTTACTAATAAGTGTGTCATGAACTCCATTAGGAAACTTACACACAAGCCATTGGGATGCCCCTGAACCCCTAAACTGGCCCATCCAGTTCTTGAGATGCCTAATCCACAGTTCTTCTAACCCATAGCAGATTCCCTGCGCACACTCCCAACTGCAATGAGAGGGAGGTTTGGTAGGCAGTTGGTGGGCACGTTCAGAAAACTGGCTTGAACCTGTGGGCCAGGAAGACCCACAAACTTTAGCATAGCCCTTGGGAAAGGAAAGGGAGGCTGTTAGCAAACAGGTCTGGAAGCACAACATATCAAAACCTATGGGATGCTGACCAAGCGGTTTTAAGAAGAAAGTGTATACTAATAAAAGCCTACATTAAGAAAAAACAAAAATCTTAAGTAAATCATTAACTTTATACCTCAAGGAACTTTATAGAAAAACAAAGCCCAATGCTAGCAGAAGGAAGAAAAAAACATGGACTGGAATGGAATTAAATGAAACAGATAAAAAAGACAAAAGATCAATGAAACTAAGCTGGTGTGTTTTTTTTTTTTCGTTTGTTTGTTTGTTTTAAGATAAATAAAAGCTGACAAATCTCCAGTGACGCTAAGAAAAAAAGACTCAAATCGGAAAACAAAGAGGATACATTACAACTGATGCCACAAAAATCAAATATCATAAAAGACTACTATGAACAATTAAGTACCAGCCAATCAAGAAAAAAACTGCTAGAAATATATATCTTACCAAGACTGAATCATGTAGAAAATCTGAACAGATCAGTAATGAGTAATGAGATTGAATCAGTAGTCAAAAACCTTCCAACAAAGAAAAGCCCAGGATCAGATGGTTTCATGGGTGAATTCGACCAAACATTTAAAGAAAAAGTAATGCCAATTCTTCTAACTCTTCCAAAAAACTGGAGAGGAGGGAATACATTCATGCTTATTTTATAAGGCCAGCATTACCTTGATACCAAAACAATATAAGAACACTACAAAAAACAACAAGTCAGTATTTCTGACGAGTATTTCTAAGGACTGCTCTTGAAGGCATTATGCTAAATGAAATGTCAGAAAAAGACAAATACTGTTAGATCTCTTTTACATGTGGAATCTAAAAGAACTGAACTCCTAGAAACAGAGAGTAGATTGAAGGTTGCCAGAGGCTAGAGTGTGGGGGAAATGGGGAGGTTTTCTGGTCAAAGGGTACAAACTTACCATTAGAAGATGAAAAAGTTCTGGGCATCTAATCCACAGCATAGTGACTATAGTTAACAATATTGAACTATATATTTGAAAGCTGCTAAGTAAGATCTTAAATATTCTCACCTCACACACAATGACATTTATAGGAGATGATGGACCTGCTAATTTTACAACATATAAGTGTATCAAATTAGCATACTGTACACCTTATATTTACACAATGTTATATATCAGTTGTATCTCAATAATGCAGTGGAGGGCAGCAATATACTTAAAGTATCAAACAGTTGAAGGGAAGGGAATTACCTTTCACATGTATATAAAATAATACAGAAAACATCCTTGATGTAATTTGGCCAAGTTCTTAAAAGAAAATTTTTGTCAAGGAATAAGTTTTTAAAACATGACTGCAAATTGAAAATATGACTTCCTCCTCAGTTCACTGAGAAAGACTGCTCTCCACTAATACTTTAAAAGTCAGTCCAGGGGCTCCTGGGTGGCTCAGGGGGTTAACCCTCTGCCTTTGGCTCAGGTCATGATCTCAGGGTCCTGGGATCGAGCCCCGCATCGAGCCCCGCATCAGGCTCTCTGCTCAGCGGGAAGCCTGCTTCCCCCTCTCTCTCTGTCTGCCTCTGTGTCTACTTGTGATCTCTGTCAAATGAAAAAATAAAATCTTTAAAAGTCAGTCCAGATTTTAGACAGCAATTTTGACATCATTTTCTATATAAAAACTATCTACTATAGTCTTTAAATGATTTAGTCAGTGAGCTGGATTTTTAGTTTTGCTTGTATTTAGGGCATAAGTCACAGTCAGTGGTGTGGAAAGCAAATTATGATTTAAAGATTGTTAAGTGCTCTTAATTCTAATAAAATGGACAAAAATTGTTTCTGAAACAAAAAAGGAAGTGCTCTGGAGAGACACTGAGGCTTTAGAGGAGATGAAGATTTATCTGTTACACTATTCTATCAGTTTGTATCCACAGTCAAATGTAGTGGAAAGAGAGCTTATTATCCCCTCTGAGTATAATAATTCAGGTAAGAGCAAAGCTGCCAGCCTTAGGCATATCAAACAAGTGGTCCTGATTTGTCTTCCTTGTTCCTCTCCACTTTGTTCAGCAGACCCCTCATCCATCAAGGCTCTCACATTTCATGATTGATTCTCTCTCTCTCAACCCCCTTTACTTCATTCTCCATGATCTGCTAGATGAAATTATCATAAAACCAGCACATATTTGTTTCATCTGGATAACCCAGGGTTACCTAAAATTTTAGGACTAACTTCAATGCACCATTTTGTTCCTTCCTAAAAGCTCTGGAAGTTGATCCTTCTACCCCTTCCTCCTTAACTTGACATTTTTCTACTTCCAACAGTTTCTCTGTATTCTCAAGATTGGTTCTCAAGATTGTATTCTCAAGCTTCTCAACCAATCTGTATTCTTAAGATTGGTTATAGGTGTGAATAGAAAATCCAATTATTCCAGTTTTTTTCAAAAATTTTTTATACTTCTATCTTATATAATGGAATGCATTTTAAATATAATTCCAGGTATTACAGTAACTCATACACAAATACATATATGTATTTGTAAATACATATGTGTAAATGTATGTATGTGTAAATACGTAATTTGTATTTTTAAAAAATCCCCGATCTTAATTAGTTGCTGGTCTGCTTAGCTTCATATAGAGAACAAATTCTAAAAATGGAAAAATTGAGCCTGCCGGAATTCCACTAATTGCAACTCATCTACTGAAAACACATATAGAAGCTGAGATTGTAAAGATAGGTTTGCAGGCACTGGAAAACTAACAAGGCAATGAAAGGACACATACAGGGGTGCCTGAGTGGCTCAGTGGGTTAAAGCCTCTGCTTCCGGCTTGGGTCATGATGCCAGGGTCCTGGGATTGAGTCCTGCATTGGGCTCTCTGCTCAGCAGGGAGCCTGCTAACCCCCTCTCTATCTGCCTGCCTCTCTGCCTACTTGTGATCTCTGCCTGTCAAATAAATAAATAAAATCTTAAAAAAAAGAAAGGACACATAGAAATGAATGCCACATAGAAATGACACACAATGGGGGCACGTGGGTGGCTCAGAGGTTAAGCCTTTGCCTTCGGCTCAGGTCATGATCTCGGGGTCCTGGGATCGAGCCCCGCATCGAGCTCTCTGCTCAGCAGGGAGTCTGCTTCTCCCTATCTGCCTGCCTCTCTGCCTACTTGTGCCCTCTCTCTGTCAAATAAATAAAAATCTTAAAAAAAAAAAAAAAGAAATGACACACAATGAAGGACACATAGAAAAGTTGCTTTTGGGACATATGGGACCATATTGTCCCTAAGGTATCGGTGCATTCCAGGAAAGCATCTGTGAACCAAGGAAGGGGAAGAATGCTAATAGTCTTGAATGTCTAAAAGGACAAAAAGTAGAGGTGAAGGTTATTCATTGGGAGAATATCATGGGAAATCACAAGCACTCTGGACAGAAACACCAAATGGATACATTATAGGATTAAGAAAGAGATACAAATAGAACTACCCTTAAGGACTGAAAGTAAAAATTTACATTACCTTATTCCCTGAGATTATATTTATGTGATCCAAATGGCTAGTGTCTCTAGCCATCTGTCAGAAGCAAATGTAAATTTTTGCTGAAGGAAGATAACATTATACTTAGCCTCTAGTCTACCTCCCCCCACTATATCTAAGAAAATGCAATGTTCGTCACTCAAACAAAAATAATCAGGCACTTAAGGATAGGAGATGAGGCCAAAATCAAGTAAACAGAAAAGAAAAATCATTAAGATCTTGAAATAAAGGATTATTACACAGAGACTTTAAAATAAGTATTTGGAATGTGTTAACAGAAATAAAAGTGTCAAATCTGTTAGAGAATGGGAAATGTTTTTTTGAAAAGCAAATTTCTAGAACAGGAAGGTACAACAATAAAAAGTGAGAATTTACAGGATTTAACAGTTGTTAGACACAGATGAGGAAGGCACTGCAAGATGGGACATGATAAAATACTGGGGATGAAGCACAGAAACACAAAGTGCTATGTACATTAAAGGAGAGATACTGGAGATGCTGATTTTAAAGGGTCAGTGATCATGTAACTGAAGTTCTAGGATATGACCTTGTATATGAAAGACAGAGAGGAGGGAGAGAAAGGAAGAAAAGAGAAGGAAAAAGGATAATGAATAAAGCAGAAGCTTTCATTATATAATTATAGTTATACATATAATTATATAATATACTTCCTATATTAAGGACTGAAGGCTTTTTTTTTTTTTTCCAGAAGGATGAAAGAGTGAGCTGCAGATTCAAGAAGTTTTATGAATCTGAAATGTGTTAGGGGGCACCTGGGTGGCTCAGTGGGTTAAGCCTCTGCCTTTGGCTCAGGTCATGGTCTCAGGGTCCTGGGATCGAGCCCCACATCGGGCTCTCTGCTCAGCAGGGAGCCTGCTTCTCCCTCTCTCTCTGCCTGCTTCTCTGCCTACTTGTGATCTCTGTCTGTCAAATAACATTATTCATAGAATAAGGATGATTCAGAAAGGCTCTGGGCGGGACACCTGGGTGGCTCAGTTGGTTAAGCGGCTGCCTTTGGCTCAGGTCATGATCCCAGCGTCCTGGGAACGAGTCCCACATCGGGTTCCTTGCTCGGCAGGGAGCTTGCTTCTCCCTCTGCCTCTGCCTGCCACTCTGTCTGCCTGTGCTTGCTCACTCACTCTCCCTCTCTCTCTGACAAATAAATAAATTAAAAAAAAAAAAAAGAAAGGCTCTGGGCAAAATAGCCATGTAATAAATTTCAAGAGACTTACTGTATTATTGTATTAGCTCATCTAACTCAAAAACAGTATAGGCACTATATTATTTTGTATTCTAATTTACAAATGGGAAATTAGGATTGAGTAATGTGGATTTTTCCCCCCAAGTTCACAAGAGACTAAGAACTGCCTCTAGAACTGCAATGTTTGTTTGATATAAGAACCCAATCTCTAAACCATTCTATTCTACAATACTTCAATCATGTTGACATATAAATTTTGGCTCAAAAATTAAGACTTTCACAGGTTTTCTCAAGGTCATCTTCAAGCATGCTTGCGTAACCAGTACAATTTCTCATTAGTAATCTTTTAAACAGTCTATCATTCTGAGGGATGGTTACATTTCCCCCCTTTTGTTAATGCAGAAGCAGCAAAATCCATTTTTCAAGTTCTCGAACCATTAGTTGTCAGATTTTCATGAGCATCTGAGGACTAAGCATAAAAAGACTATAGCAGGATGGGAGCAAGATGGCGGAGAAGTAGCAGCTGAGACGACATCAGGTAGCAGGAGATCAGCTAGATAGCTTATCAAAACATTGCGAACACCTACAAATCCAATGGGAGATCGAAGAGAGGAAGAACAGCAATTCTGGAAACAGGAAATCGACCACTTTCTGAAAGGTAGGACCGGCGGAGAAGTGAATCGAAAGCGATGCTTTCGATTTCGACGCGGGGGAGGGGCCGGCTCCCGGGAAGCCGCGGAGCAACGGAGCACTAAATCGGGACTTTTAAAAGTCTGCTCCATGGAGGGACATCGCTCCAAAGGCTAAACCGGGGTGAAGCCCACGCGGGGTCAGCGTGGCCCCAGGTCCCGCAGGGTCACAGAAGGAT
>PISX010029582.1:0-19877 GCA_004024625.1 Mellivora capensis
TCTTTGTTGTCTGATTGCTGTTGCTAGGACTTCCAATACTATGTTGAACAAGAGTGGTGAGACTGCATTTCTATATAAACCTAATGCAGACTAACATTCCAATAATAGTAATAACTAGTATTTTATAAAGCTTTAAAGTGCTTTTGATGCTCACTATATCCCAAAGAGATATTATTAGAGATGAGAAAATGGAAGCCCAGAGAGTCTAATGAGTTTATCCAGTGCAGCTAAGGGGTGGAGCTGGAACTTAACCAAGTTAAGGAACTTAACCGAGAACGTATCCCAAGCCCAACAAGCCCAAGTGTTGTGCTCATTTCCACTACATGATGCAATCTTCCCACAGGGAACAGTGAACCACCCCAGGACAGTAGGTTCCTGAAACGTGCAAGATGACATGCACAGGTCTATACGATGCAGACTCAGGAGGTTCGCCAGGTGGTGTGGGCAACCTTCCAGGAAAGGCCATATTGTTCATGCTACAAAACATCCTGAATGGGAACATGGACTCCCTCTGCCCAAAGCCACAAAGTGTGAAGTGTGTTTTTCTCCTGTTGGGCAGATTCCCCCAGGTTCTAGCACAGCTCCTCACCAAAAACAGCTTTCCTGTGACTCCTGCAGGAAGGGCCCAATCCAGAACACAGAGCTCTCACAGATGTGGCCAGTGAATTGCAGCTAGATGTTGAAGGGTCAGAACATGGAGACACGGAGAAAAATGTCACAGCAAGCATTAAGAGCCTCCAGTTCTACACCCACCTTTCTTCACAGGGATGGGATGAAAGCCACACCATCTATGGGCTTCAGTTCTTCATTTGTAGAATAAAGAAACCTGCCACTTGACTTCAAAAAGGCTGCCTTCAAGGGCTTTCTTATGGAATGGAAACTGCATCCATTTGGCCGGCTTGGACAAAGCTGCAAAATTCCAAAGCAAGGTTCCTGGGTGAAGTGGAGTTATACCCAGTCACTGAGGGAAGGCATATTTACTCTATCTTTAAGTCCTGAAGCCTTTCTAGCATGACATTGTAATATCTACTTTTAGAGTGTTTGAAGTGAACATATGGCCATGCTCCCTAGGTCACTAGGTAGGATGTTAGAGCACCAGCTTTCTGGGAAGGTAACAGCCCTTCATGGCCTAGCACCCCTCTAGAACAAAATCTAGAACCCAAACCTTGTATGATCTTTGAATGACCTTTGGAGCATTCATAAAATGCAGATGCCCAGACTCCACTCCAAGCAATTCTAAATTAGTGTGCTTGGTGGTGTCCAAGAATCTGTATTCAAGGAAAAATTTTGCAAGTGATTCTCAGCAACTTCTGTGAAAACATCTCCATAAGCTAACTTAAAATTTTCAACCTAAACTACCTTGTTGGTTTGCCTATCGTGCTGAGTCTCTCAAGCTGGGAGATTTGAAAATTACCCATGGGCAGACCAACTACCCAGGCCAATTACATTAGCCCCTCTGGGAGTGATCCAGGCATCAGTACCTTCAAAATTCCCCAGGTGACCCTAGCCGGGGAATAGTGCCCTCATCCTACAGAACAGTGGGGAGGTCCTCAACCCTGCAAGTCCAGGGTCCCAGACTAGATTCTGGTCCTATCATTCACCTTGTGCCAGTCCTCTTAGCCTCTGGAGCCTCAGCTCCCCTTCAAAAAAAGGGCCCGTAAGACCCTCATTCAGTGGGAGTGAAGACTAAGTGTGGCCTGCATACCAATTATCCAATGCACTGACAACCCCCTCACTGAATCACACCTTACAACCGCACTTTTTACATTATCATTATTATTATAAACAGAAAATCTAGATGACAAGAGGCAGAAATCGGAACCTCATCACATTATTTCTGGGTATTTATTAGAAATACACAAGTCTCAGTTACCAAGTGGTACCCAGCCTCGTTTGAGAGGACTGGAAATCCCTGGTCCCCCAGCCCCTCACTGCTCACCCCTCACACTTGTGCTCCCTGCACAGGCTGCAGGATGGGGGTTGGAGGGGGGGGGCTAAGCAGGACAATGCAGCAATGGGTGAGAATATCCATGCCCTCTGTCCCAACGCTAGCTGTATTGTTTGCTAGGGTTGCCTCAACAAGGTACCCTAAATGGGGTAGCTTAAATAATCTGGATTTATTGTATCACAGCCCTAGAGGCTAGAAGTCAAAGATCACGGTGTTGGTGGAGTGTAATCTTCTGGAGGGTTCTGAGGGAGAAACTGTTCCACGATGCTTGCCTCGCTTCAGGTGATCTGCTGCCAATCTGTTCCTTGGCTTGGACAATCTCCACCTCTATCCCTTTCTTAATCTTCACATGGCTTTCTTCCTGAGTGTGTCTATGTCCAGATGCCCCCATTTTACAAGGATACCTATCATACTGCATTAAGGCCCACCACAATGACATTTTAACTTGATCACCTCTGAAAAAAACCCCATCTCCAAATAAGACTACATACCTAGGTATTAGGGATTAGGAAGCCAGCATATCTATTTGACAGGGAGATACAATTCCACAGATAACATTCTCCCAAACCTAAATATCTGAGACCAGCAACCCCCCACCCCAGGGTCGGGCACATGCCCCAAGTCCCACTGACAGAGAGAGGCTGCGAAACGCATGCAAGGGTGGGAGGCCCTGGCTAGAACATCAGTTTGTTAAAATCCCTTGCTTCACAAACCATTATAAGAAATTCCTGTGGAGATTATACAAAACTCACCTTTTTTTCCACTCGGAACTCCTCTGCTTCCCTCTACCCAATCTACTGTTGCCTAAACATGATTGATCACACACTTCAAATGTCACTAACTCAGAGTTGCAGCCAAGTGACCCAGCTCATGGCCAGGACTTGCCAAGGGCCATCCCCAGATCAGGTCTGTCTTCTTCTCTGCTCTTGGTTGCTGGCCCTCAGCCCTCAGCACTTGGCAAACCTCACGGCCGTGAGTTAAGAACACAGTTCTACCCAGCAGGTAGGTCAGGGTGGGGTCTTTCTGGAACACCATGTGGGAGCCAAGTGAAATGTGAACTCCAGTATTTGTTTAAGAATATCTGCTTCTCCCAACACTGCCATACCTTAGGTTCAGTTTTCCTAACCCGTTCCTATTACTCTTCCTCATAAAACAGCAAATAGCAGAATTTCTGAACCACTAAATAAGTGAACTGACATTCTGTTCTCCTATAAATTGTTATATGGACTCAGAGATAGTTTATGAATGAATATTCTCATGGTATCCTTTATCGAGTGTATTTATTTACAAGCTCTGTTCTGCAGGGCAAACAGCCACACAGATGCTGAACATGTAAAAAAAGACAAATGAAAACCAGTACCTGGAGACAAAAAAAAAAAAAAATCACTGCCCTCCATTAAAACATAGCCCACATGATAAAATGAGGGCTGTGCACGGTTTTCTGAACCACAGCTATGGCCCAATGAATTCCCCATGGAAATACAACAGGGAGGGTATAAGATGAAGCTCTGGAAACATTCAAATTAATTACAAACAGGGTCTGGTTTGTTGGAAGCTCTGTGTCCAAGAATGCCTTTCCACGATTCAGCAAGTTTATAGCTCTTTCGAAGCTTGGCAAGGGTCCCTGTGCTGGGGAGAAGCTATCCCCTTCAAAATGTGGAAATTCCCTGTGCGAATCAAAATGACATCTTCATGGCAACCCATGGATGTTTCCACTCAAACTGGGCCTTCCAGGGCCAGCCAGAGAAAGGTGGTGAAGACCCCTTCCAAGAGGCAAAAATGGGCAAGTAACTCGGACTCAAAAATCACCAAGGGGCTCATGTTACAGTGGAGTGAGACCCCTAAAATTAAATTTGATAATAAGAGCTGTCACCAACTGAGTGTTTATTCCACAAACTGAAGTCAGAGGCCTTGTGAGCTTTAGCTTGCGTCGTCCTGCAGCCCCACATTGTAAGTACCATGATGTTCCCATCATATTCATGTAAAACCTGCCACTCTCCAGCTCAGCATCTTGCTCAAGGTCACACCTACAGTGATGGAGCCAGGTGTCCACATTTGGTTGGGCTCCAGAGCCCAGGTTCTTGAATGTCTCATGTCTTCAACAGTTAGTGAGTCCAACCCCAAACTGAAATTGAATAGTCAGTGTGATCAAACCACCAAGGGCATCCAGGGTGGCCTGACCCCAGAGGCCAAAGCAGTGCACTGTCCAGCCACAGTTTTCCCTTCCCAAGTGGCCTTAGTGGCAATGGCACCCAGAGGCTACGTCTGGGAATTCCATAAGTCTGAGAAGCAGGGGGCTTGATGGCTCCTTCATAAAAGAATTCAAGGGCTGCAGTGCTTACTAAAATGTCAAAGAAATCTGACACATGACCAGCCAACAGGCCCTGAGGATTGCTGACTCAATTACATGACAAACTGTGGGAGGCAAGCCCCAAATTAACATCCTGTCCCTTCGAAGGCTCCACTGGCCAAAGTCTGTAGCAAAGATGATGTGGCAAGGAAAATCCTGGGTTTGTCATGTGGAACTTCCTAATCAAAAGCTTTGTTTCCTAGCTTCTCTCAAAGCTAAAAATTGTAAATTCATTGTCTTCTTTATCAAGCTAAATAGTAGTAGCTACAAATATGTGGATACTCGACTTTGAAAATTCATGTGAATGAAAGGCACGATGTCTGCAATTTCTTGATTTATTTTTTATCATCTTGAAATAGCCCACATGATAGATCAATTGCAAACACACACAAAAAAGCCCCAGTTCTTCATTCATCCCTTTCCATGCCTCTTGCAATCAGATGTTTCAGCTCATTCCATCTTTTGGTAGGGTTATCCTTCAAATGTGGGATGTCTTTATGACTTGATGGGACGAAAGAATATGGTGGAAATGATGCTGGGCCACTTCTCAGCATAGGTGTCGAGACAACATGAGACCACCCTCGTCCAGCAGCCCCCACCCAGCCCCCGCTGACCACCAATGATCACATGCACATGGACCTACTCAGCTGAGATCAGTTGAGCCTCATCCAGCATAACTACGAAGCTGGCCCACAGACTCATAAGCCATAGTAAATGCTTATTATTGGGCAGCTGGGTGGCTCAGTCAGTTAAGCACCTGCCTTCGGCTCGGGTCATTATCCCAGGGTCCTAGGATGAGTCCCAAATCAGACCCCCCTGCTCAGCGGGGAGCCTGCTTCTCTCTCTCCCTCTTCCTCTCCCCCTGCTTGTACATGTGGGTGTGCGCGCGCTCTCTCTCTCTCTCTCTCTCTCTCTCTCTTAAATAAATAAATAAATAAAATGTTTAAATGCTTTTTGTATTAAACAATTGAGTTTTAGGATGCCTTGTTACACAGCTATAGCCAACTGATACAGTAGGGATCCCAAAATATGGAGACTCTTTCCCAAGATTCTCACATGGCAGATATGAGCTTGTTCTAAAGAAGCCCATTCTCCTAGTCCATTCCCTTATTTATTAAAACATGCTGCTGCAAGAGAAGCTACAACTTACAGACTATGAATACGTGCAAGGCACTAGAATAGCATGTTTTAGTGCATTTTCTTATTTCATCCTCACTTCAGTGTTATCTCTACAGCCACAACAAGGATTGTGATTTAATGCTATCATATTAATGATGAGGGAACAGACTCAGAGAGGCTAACTCAACTCAGAGGGCACACACAAAGTGGCAGATCCAAACGGTGACCCCAAGGCCAACTTATACCAAGTTCACACTCTCACAGAGTATGTACTTACCAAGTTCTATTTCTGTAATTAATTATGGTGTGCCAGGGTTAACAAGTTTGCACCCTGGCCACATATCAAGTTCACATACATTTTACAGATTGGAAGCTGCATGAGCAATAAGCTTCACCAGCTTTGCCTAGTGCAGGAGGGGACAAGCACAGGCTCATCTAACTGTTCCTGTGCCAACAGGAAGGAGAGGTTATCCTTGTACAAAAGTTGGAAGAAGAGTCTAATACGGCATCACCTTTTCTATAAAGGGGCAGACAGTACATATTTTAGGATCTGCAGGCCATACGGTCTCAAACATACTATTGTACCAAAAAAGCAGCCACAGACAACACAAATAGTAAAATCTTTTTTACAAAAACAGATAGTTTGCTGAGGCCCGGCCTAAGGTACAGGGCCAGGGGTGCGGGTGGAGGGGAGGGTGGTGCATAATAGATTATAATGTTAGTACTTTGAATCCCTAGGGTCAAAAAGAAAAAACAACAAGTGAATTCAAGTTCCGTACGTGTAAGTGATCCCTGAATCGCCCACTCTTTTCTATCAGGTAGGCAGAAATGACTCATTATTTCTTACTGAACATGCTAATCTTGGTTGACTTGCAGTATATGCCAGGAGCACTGTCTTACGAAAAGACCCAGAGGCTGTATTTCGGGTCCACAAGAAAGACCACTGTGATTGATTAGCCATGTCTGCCTTGGGCAAAGGAAGGGAGAAAAAAACCGCAGTTTAGTCAGGTGTCTCACACGTCTGTCATTTACGTTCTACAACGCTGCTGTTTTCAATAACAATTAACTGCAGATGATTCAGGCTGCTTTTCAGACACAGGTATGAATAATCTTCTGAATGCCTTTATAATCCAGTGATCTAACTGATCTCTTCAAACATACCATCCCCAAAGAAAAAAGCTGGTCAATACAATGAAGCGAAAAAAGACGAATCAAAATTGCCTAACTCCCTTTGTTTCAATTACAAGCATCACACCAAATGACTCTGTTTCAATTATAAGTATCAAACCAAAGGGATAATTCCATTAACCCCCTTGCAACAATATTCATCTGAGCAGTCTTGACCTGGGCTGAGTCATAGAGCCCTATCAGTGAAGGCTCTATAGCATGTTAGTCCCCCCTCTCTGTGTTCAGAGCTAGGATGCAGAGACACAGAACTTTCCTACAGCGGGCACTGAAAAAACGTGAATTGCATTAATTAGCAATTATCTCTGGCTGAGCACACAGAGTCCTACCTATCAGCTAAGAGCAGCTGAAAATCTGTTCAGCCAAAGCGCAAAGACTAAAGACTTAAGGGTCCATCAAAATACATCTTTAGATAAAATGTACCACTCATTTTATTCTAGTGCTCTTGATAACTAATTTTGAGACGTTGAGGCTAGGAGACTAACAGATTCATTTTCTAATATTCTATTTAGATTTATACTGCCCGGGCTAGTAGCCACTAGCCACACTGGCCACTGCAGACATCGTGCAGATAAGATGCAGACATCTCATCTCATCTGTATGAATTATTAAAGTCAAGTACCTGAATATCTTCAGATATTGCTGTTTAGCTTTATAAAGAAGACAATTAATATACAATCTTTACCTTTGGTAAAAGATGCTAGGAAATGAAGCTTTGGAAATGAAGAAAGCCCGAGCCACATTAGTCATTTTTCAAAGTGTCTAGAGGCTATCTTACTATACAGTCCAGCTTACAGAACATGTCCATCACTGAAGAAGATGCTATGGAACAACACTGATTTAGACTTAAGTAGTAGATGCTACTAATAATTCCAACTCTGCCTGAGTGGTGTGTATTTCTCTCTAGAAGAGCACACTCAGCCTAACTGCAGGGTACTCCAGCAAACAAATTCTAGACAACAAATACGCCTAGAAGCAGTTCTCAACAAGTGCCAGATGAGAATCAGTGGGCAAACACCCCACCTTCCTCACTTCCTAGGTTGGGCGACTCTGAGGAACGTTCCTGGTGACAGGGAGTCCCAGATGCCCACAGTGATCACCTGCCATGAACACTCCCCTCACTGGCTTCACTGGGCTGGCTTCCAGAGGAACCCAACCAAGACAATTAACTAGTCATTCACAGATCATAAGGCAGTCACATTTCCCTTAGCCTACAATGTTGGTGTTTGAAAACTTGCTAATTTCACTGGTGAAAAAGATGGTCATTGGTGGAGTCAATAAATGGGTATTTCCAAAAGGAAATGTCTGTCATCTTACTTTATAGCATTCTTCATTATTTTTATTTTTACTGTGTGGCTACTTCTCTCAGCTTCATCATTTGCTTAATTGCTAATTTTACCTTTGAGTCATTTTAGCTGTTTCCAAAAACCAAACCGTCCCCCAAAGACATTTGACCTCATTTACCTCATACAGAAGGTAATATTCCCCTGGTTCTGAAAGCTTTCCCACAGCTGGCTTAAGGACCTTTGGGCCCACATCAAATCATTAAAATAAGTGGTCCAAGTCCCATGGAGATGATGAGTGCTCATTTGTATGTTTTGTTTCCTGTATGGCTTTTAAAATTTTAATTTCTTCATAGTTTTCTCTTTGGCTACTTTTTTCTAACAGTTGTATTCAGATATAATTAACATATCATACAATTCACCTATTTAAAGTGTGTACTTCAACATGTTTTAGTATATTCACAGGGTTGTACAACTATCTCTCTTGTCTTCTTTCTCCAAAATGGTAGTAGGCAGTCAGCTCTCTCACACACATTATTCCTGCTCGATGACCTGATGGCTACATCCAAAATTCAAAATCACCTTCACTGAAGGATCATTTACTATCACTGAGCATACAGAAAAGAATAAGAAAGTTATACAAGTGTTGCTTTCTTCCTTTCTAGTTTTCAAAAAAATTACCATGTTCAATTATCAATTTATCTATTTACACTGCAAAAAAAATCACAAAGACTGGACTCAGCAACATTTTGTTTGCTCAACAAAATGCAAATTCAAACACAAAAATGTATTTTTTTTTAAATTCCATTCCTCCCTAGTTCTCTGATTCTTACTGATGCCACAAACCACTTTGGTAAAATACTTCCCTCCTCTTCCCACACTGTTCTTTGCAATAGACCAAGTCTCCCACCTTCCCCCAGTGACTATGAATCTGTTTGGGCCATTTGTTTATTTTTAAAAGATTTTATTTATTTATTTGACAGAGAAAGACACAGCAAGAGAGGGAACACAAGCAGGGGGAGCAGGAGAGGGAGAGGCAGGCCTTCCACCGAGCAGGGACCCTGATGCAGTGCTCAATTCTAGGACCCTGGGATCATGACCTGAGCCAAAGGCAGACACTTAATGACTGAGCCAGCCAGGTGGCCCCACCAGAATCTGCTCCCCAGGCCCTAATTTGAGCTTCATGGTATACTGGAAGGGTATCTTAGAGCAGCTAAACACATCCTAAAGAAGATCTACCAGAACTGTTTATATCACAGGTCAGTGTTTTTCTAGGGACATCTACTGTCCCATCATGCATCCACCCAGACCCTAGACACACACACACACACACACACACACACACACACACACACACACACACATTTGGGGTCTTATGAGGGTCTTACAAAGAGTCTGCCTACTCTTTAAAGAATCAATCATTGCATTGAAGAACCCTTTCCCTAAGCCTCACATTTCTGCTTTCTGTCAGGACGGTGCCTCAACAAAACACCCAAGAGCTACAAGAACCCCACCTCTGGGCCTCTTCAGTCTGCTAAAGAAAAATCACAGTTCACCGGACACTAGGAAGCAAAATAGGGCTACTCAGTGTCCTCCCTAGACTAGAGTTCCAAACTCCAGAAAGGTTGGCTGGTGGCAGACAGCAAAAGCAGCGGTGGGAATCCATGAGCAAGAAAAACTACAGTCTTTACTTCTTCTACAGTATTCTGGATAATGCCAGAGTGGTCACAGGGCTGATGTCCCCTTGACTACCCCCTCCTATTTCTGGAGCTCTGATGAAACCCCCAAATACTTCTCTGGAACCTCACAGTAGTTTTCTTCCTGTGGAATGGGGCCTCTTTAGTCATGTTCTGGGTTTCTATTTATTATTCCCCAACACTCAGCCCTGAAAGTAGCTCAAGAGCAAAAAAAAAAAAATTGGAGAGAGATACATTTTTGTCATTCTTGGCATGTGTCAAAGTAATGCTGGAAAAAGAAATCTGGTCAATTTTTAGAGTTGCCGAGAAGCACTGAGTAACTGCACTAAAGATCTGTTTTAGTATTAAAGATAAAAAAGAGACAGTGTGCTCATATAGATACCCTGGACTCCCATAGATGTTCACACCAGTGGGGGCTAGAGATGGTGCTGCCTCTCTGGGTCCCTCATGGAGGTTTCCTCCCCCAGCAGCGTCCACCTACAATTAATACTCCATGAGGTAACCAGAGTGATCTCTCCAAACATGAATTCATCAATGTCACTTCCATTCTTCCAACCAACCATTGGATGCCTCTCCTATTTAGAATCAAATCAAAGCTCCCTACTATGGCCAACAAGGCCCTATATGGTCCGGTCCTGCTCCAGGGACTAACTCCTTGTCCCTGTCCTTAATCGCCAGTCACAATGTCCTTTTCTGTTCCTCAAGCACACCATCTCCCTCCTGCTGGTCCTTCAGCCTGAAAAGTTCTTCCCTGGGCAGATATAGGACCGAATCCTTCCCTCAATCAGGTTACCACTCTCCCCATGGCCCCCCAGTATAAACAGGACCCCTCCCATTGATCCCCATCACCACCTTATGACACAGTTTCCCTTCTCTGAACATCGATTACCATCTGACACCTTCTTGGGGCTCACTGTGTATTCCTCTCTTCTGTCATCTCCCCCTAGAGCAGAAGCTTCCTGAGAACCAGGTTTCTGTCTGCATGGCTCACTGCATGGGAAACCAATGCTGAATAAATCCTGCATGAATGTGGATCAATCAAGCCTTCAACAAAGGATCTTTAACTTTTCTTTGGAAGCAATTTCAAACTTACATAAAAATTGAAGTAGTGCATGGAACTCCCGTAAACCCTTTTCCCTATTGCCAATATTCTTCTCCATCTACGTAATTTCTATCTATATTCATCTACCCATCCATCCATCCATCATCACTATTTCTGAACTGTTCCAGAGTCGGTTGCAAACATCATGTGTCTATACCCCAAAACAATTCAGAGCTTATTTTTCAACAAAAGGACATTCTTATACATGACCATGGCACACTCATGAAATTTTGTAAGTTTACTATTGATGTAATTCTTCTGTCTAGCGTGTTGTCCATATTCAAACATTGTCAACTTACCCAGTCATGTCTGTTAAAACACCTTCCCCCACCCCCCAAGTACAGGATCTGGTCAAGATCTGTGCTTACGTGTACTGTCTTTCCAGTCTCCTCTACTCTGGGGCAGCTCATCAGCCTTCCTGTCGCTCTGATGTCAGCATTTTTGATGCCAATTTTTGATGCAATTCCTCGTTTGGGGTTTTCTGGTACTTTCTGATAAGACTTGGGTTGTGTTCTCCTGGTGAGAACACCATGGAAGCAAACTTGCCTTTTGGGGTATCACTTCTATAGGGCGCTGTGACCACCCAGTCTCATCGGTAATGTTCACTTTGATCAAGGTGATTTCAGTCAATACATTGTTGGATTTATCCACTGTAGTTACTTTTGTTTCTCTTGCTACTTAGAAGAAATTTATGGGGAAATAGTTTAAAACCAGGCAAATATCCTCTTCCTCATCAGATCTATCCCTGGATTTTGCACCTACTGGTAACTTAAACCTGATTCAATCCTTACTGTGATGACTGCAAAATTATGATTTTTCCCTATCCAGTACCTCCTCTACTTTTACCAATCAGTACTCAGCATTCAAATGTAAGCAAGAAACTTCCCTCCTCCCAGATTTGTTTCTTTACCGGTTTATCTATTTATTATAAGCATGGGATAATGGATTCTTACTTTTTATACTTTATTCCTATCTTTATCTGTTTGGGTACTCAAACTGTCCCAGATTTGTCCCAGCAGAGTCCCTTCAAGTGGGGTCCTATGTTAGGGGAGCTAATTTTTAATTATAATTGTAAGACCCTGGCTGGTTGAAAGGTGCCTTCTTCCCCTGAAGTTTAACTTCATGGAGAAAAAAGCATTCCTCCTTGTTGTAGTCATTTCGGACTGATGTAACAAAATACCATATACTCAATAACTTAAAGAACAAATATTTATTTCTCACAGTTCTGGAGGCTAGAGGTCCAAGGTCAAGGAACCATCAGATTCAGTGTCTGTCTGGAGAGCCCTCTTTCTGGTCACCATCTCACTGTGAGGGAGGGTGTGGAGCTCTTCCTTTTATTACAAGGGCACTAAATCTATCATGGGGTCTTTAACCCCATGACCTCATCTAAACCTAATTAGTGATTCAACATATGAATTTGGAGAGACACAAACATGCAGTCTGTAGCATCCCACATGGAAGCTCTGGACAGTTGGGGGGTCATCTCACTTGCCATGCCACAGCTCTGTAAAGTTCCTGTCCACCTCCTCAGGAGCAGTGAAAACAGACCCATGGGGTCTGACAATGTTCAGATCCAGAGCCTGACAGACCCTCCTCAGCCAGCCCTGCCCAGGGAAATCTTTGGACGAGAGATACTGGCACTTCTTCCCCCAAGAGAGCTAAAACAATTCCTTGTTAAAGCCTACTTGTATTTCAAAATAAAAATGTGTGCTGTGGTTATCCCAAGAATCATGCTACAATGAACATATGTAAGATGGTCTGTGATATGTATTAAGGAGTCCCTATCAATAAAAATCATCCTTTGGAATTCAGCCAGCTCAAGGGATGTCCGGTAATGTGACAGGGCTCCAAGCTGGAACAAGCAAGCTCTCACATATGTCAGATCACGGAGAGTCCACGCATGCTGCCAAGGTCAAACTCCTGACCTTGAAATAGCACAGGTAAAAGGATACCACTTGCTATGTATTAAGTAGACAGGATAGGCCAAAGAGCAAACTCAGGACTCATGAGCATGTTTTTGACCACAAATTAATTGACCTCAGTCATTCAGCTCTGAAGGGGAAGACTTACTTTTGGAGTGGAAAATCTAGAACAAGAGGTCTTATTTTTTCCCCAAGGAATGATTCTACACCTTCCACTGTCCTGTAAATTGAGTAACAAATTCAGTAACAGTACATTCAAAGTAGCCTTCATAGCTACCCAGTGGAATACAACAATCAAATATTATAAGCAACAAAGTAAGAGAACAGGCTTATCCATTGAGCACTGCCATATGTTTACATGTGCCCAACAAACAGACGAACAAAACCGGAGCTCAAGGATGTCTCACTATGTGTCTCCCAGAGGAATAAAGACTCTTTTGATCTACTGAGGGGAGGGGAAGACACACCCATGAAGTGAAGTAGTATAACAAATGTATTAAGTTAAAAAAAAAAAGAGAGAGAGACTCTAAGAAGTCAATACATTCAGGTGAACACAGACCATTCCATTACTATAAAAATATATTCTTGTTTTTATCCCCAATCAGCAAAAATTCATCTTGTTCCCACTTTTCCTATGAGATACTATACTATTTCTCTTCAACCTTTTGTAGCAAAACTTCTCAAAAGAGTTGCCTATATGATCTGTCTCCAGTTCTTGCCCTCCCTTCTTCCTTGAACCCATTCCAATCAGAACTGTCTTCCTAACAACAGAGACTACTCTTGTACATGTCACCAAAGACACCAGATGTGTGGGCAGCACTCAACCCCATTGTTCCCTCCCTCCTGCCTGGGTGCTGGGCCTCTATGACTGACCAACACTAGATGGTCACACCATCTGACCACACCACCTCCCCTGTGGCTGGGTTCTCCCTTCAGTCTCCTTTGCTGGCTCCAAATAGGCCCCTCTCTGTCCATGCTCACTCTATGGGGGATCTCCTCCATCTCAGGCTATAAATATAAGCCTCTATACGCTGCAGAACTCCCAGTTCAGATCTCCAGCCTTAACCTATCAACTGAACTTCACGTGCACACTTCAGTCTCCTACTCATTAATTCTACTCGGATGCCTAGCGTGCATCTCCAAATCAGCATTTCTAAGACCATTTCTAAGAACACCGTATCATCTCCCCAGCAAAGCCTGCTGTACCAGCTGCTTACCCACTCTTGCTCAGATCAAGAATCCTGGATTCTCCTATTTCTTTCTCCTCCACATCTATTCCTTCAGGAAACCCTTCTGTTATTGCCTTCAAAATGTAGCTAGGACCTGAAGCCTCCTCATACCCTCCTTGGCTCTCACCCTCTTCAGAGATACAACCACTTTAATAGTCTCCTAAGACTTTACTTTCCACACTTGCCCACTGCACTGTATTATCAACCTGATATTCCAGTTGATTCTTACACAACATAAGCTTGGGCACATAACTTCTCAGAGCAAGAAATGGCTCCCCAACCACAGGCTAAGTCAAAGACCTCAATTGGCCTCCAAGGCCTTAAGTGATCCAGTTCAGTCTCCCCGGACTCTGACCTCCCTCCTGCTCCTCTTCTTCTGCCTTAGCCTGCTCCAGCCACCTTGACTCCGCACCACCCTGTGCACACATCCAGCATGCTTCCCCCTCAGGGTCATTGTGCTTGCTGTCCCTATGCCTGCACTGCTCACCCTCAGTTATCTCCATGGCTCCTTCCTGCACTTTCTTCAGAGGTGACTGAAATACCACCTTCTCAAAGACTTCTACCTTGGTTTACATTTGCAACCCACCCTGGTCCCTCATTACCTTGCTCATTTTTTTCACACCATCTACCACTTTCTAGCCAACTCGACATTTACTCATGTTTGTCTGCTGTCTGCCTTGACTGCCCCCTCTCCCAGCCTGGATGCATGAGGACAGGAATTCTGGCTTTTTCATTCATTGTCCTCTTGTCCCAGAACACGTAGTGAGTGACACAGAGTGGGTGTCCAATAAATACATACTAAATGAACAGGTCTCTATAGAATTTTGTAGAAAAGTGGACAGAATAAGGAATACACATTTAAACCATTAAAGTATGGTGAGCCAAGAATGCAGTAGAGGGTCCTGAGGCTGGGGAGCAGACAAGTTCAAATCAGTACCATACTAATGACATTATGATGACAAAGACCATATATAAGCGGAGTAAATAGTGAGCAAGGACAGAACAACATGTCCTGAAGCGAGATCCGCTTGGGGGCATAGTTTGGAAGGCTCCGCTGAAGTCTGAGGTTAGAGGATGTTGGGTTTCACACTGAGACTCTGAGCGGCGTCTGGGTATGGCACACACTGAGGTTTCTCTTCCTCATTCAGCAGGAGTCTGTGCAGGTAACAAATCTTGCGATTGCACACCTACATCATCTCGTATGTTCCACTCGCTGGCAGCTCTATCCAGGGGGCTTGTGCATGGCGAATGGAAAGAAGGTCTTTCTCTCAGTGACCAGTGCAATGTGCCTTTCAGCAACAAAGCAACTGGAGCTATGGACTTGCTCTGTCCCTCTCCAGCCCAGCCACAAAATGGGAAGACACAGGGAATCAACAATGACCTTCTCAAAAGCTGACAAAACTCAAGGTATTTCACTTAATCTACCACTCCAGCAATCATGAGAGGAAAAGTCTTTAGAACTTCTCTTCTTAGGGCATCTGGGTGGCTCAGTCAGTTAAGAAATCAAGATTCTTGATTTCTGCTCAGGTCATGATCTCAGGATCACGAGATTAAGCCCCGTGTTGCACTCCATGCTGGTGTCTGTGGAACCTGCTTAAGATTCTCTCTCCTCCTCTCCTTCTGGCCCTCCCCCCACCCCACTCCCATTCTCTCTCTAAAAAAGAAAAGAAATTCTCTTCCCACTGTGTGAATCATAACAGAAAAAAATGATCCAATACTGGGTATAGTTAAATATTAATCAGATATTTAAAAAATAAAATTAAAGAAATAAAGAAATATTAATCAAAATAAATGTAGGGAACAGTAAACCTTCATAAAATGGTCAAGCCACATCCCTCTCCTGGTGCAAAGTGTGGTTCTAATGAATCTCTAAACAGTACCTAATTATTGGCAGGATTTATTTTTCCTGGCTTTCCAAAGTATCCCTTTCTGTAAAACAAAGGAAACAATCTTTGTTCTGTGTTAAAAAAAGGAAAAATGAATGTGTTGGAAATTCTCCCTCCGTCCCTCCTAACCCACAACCCACAGGCCCCCCACTCTTGCTCTGTGCCTTAAAAGGCCAGACCCAGCTCCCTTGGCCTTTGGCTTACAGGTGGATTTGGCCAATGGCAGGAGATTAAAGGTTGAGAGACCAAGACACTTATTCCCCCCTGGTTTTCTCCTGGTCCAGAGCTCCCATCAAGTCCTCCCTCCACAGACCACAGCTCAGTGTTGGGGTGTCCCTGACCCTCCTTGTTCTCTTAGGCAGAGGAATGGTGATGGCCCCTTGCCACAGCTACTCTAGAAAGCTTTAGCATCTCTTCTTGGTTCTGCATCCTACCCACTTATTGGTAAAAATATATCCTTTTTGAAACTACTCCCCTCCCCCGCCACTCCGCCAGCCACCTCTTTGGAGAATACCATCTGTTGTTTCCCAGACCCCGGCTGAAGGAAGAATGCACATTCCAAGAGGAAGACCACATTCAGAGGGAAAAACAGCCCTACAGTCCTGGCAACCATGCCCTGTCTCCCATGCAGTGGCGAGGAAGGAGCAGGGCTCAAGACTGGCTGTCAACCCTGCAAAAAAGGCAGGGGCAATCTGCCCAGGTCAGTGCTCAGGGCTGCGGTCTGGGCTCCTCTCCTTTGGGGGGGGGGGCAGTTTGCCACTTTCACCTAAAGGCTGCCTAAGCTATTTCAGGAATGCAAGAGAATGATGTGTAGAAGTAAGAATGAGAAGGTGTAATCTCAAGGTTGGGGGGGGGGGAAGCCCCACCTTCCATTCACCTCCAGGAGCTGTCACAACAGAGAAAACTGTGCTTCTGGAATGTCAGCTGCCTGGGTGAAGATTGAAAAGTGAACATACCAGGAGGATTAAGTCACTGAACAAAAGCCTGAGACATTCCCCAGGACAGCATGTGTCACAATATTAATGCAAATATCAGATTGTGTTAAAGTCTTGGGGAAAAATAAGATAATTGACTTTACCCCCCTTTCCAGCTGCATAATTGGCATTCTATAGACACAGCCTAAAGGCATCTCATTAAGAGCCAACAACTTGATTTTCTCTGATTATACGGATGAGTAAAGATGTCAAACCATCCTGGTGTGCACTCAGGAAAAGGTGATGACCAGCACAGCCACCACCACAGAGCCCTGTGACAGGGGCGGGGGGGGGGGGGGACTGGCAAACTCGGGGGTTTGTGGGATTGTAACATCTCTTGGTGTGAATTAGAGAGAGCCGTGTTCTTAAAACCAGAACTTCCTACTCCTCAGTTAGAGCAGTGAAAGCGCCCCCGGTCATCGTCAAAGCGTTTATAACTGATAATATGTTTGCAGCCCAATTTCGCTGCAGATATGATCAGTACGCAAGAAAAACATTAAAACTAAAAATGGTTTCGAATTGATCCAAGTGCGGCTTTCACACCAAGGAAAGCAGCATTCTGGCGAACTTGCCCTCCTCTAATGAGGAAAAAGGCCGGTCCCATGTGCCCTCTGACACCCATTTGTAACTTATCCATTATAGCAGACAGCTAGGAGATTTCCAATGACTGAAATAAGTGGAATTATTTAGTGACTTAGGAAGAGCATTTTTCATTCTGAAGTGTTCCAAGGCCAGATCATCAGAGCCACCAAATATGTTCCGTAATCAAAACCGATGTTTTCTGAGCTCTTACCCTGCACCAGGCATTGTTGCACTAGGAACTTTCTAGGCCTGATCTCACCTGCCTCTCAGCCACCTTGTGAGGCAGACATTCATCTTATCTGCTAGAAAGCAAATATTTTTAATTCAATAGACTGGTTTGAAATGCTTGTGATGATGTTAATAAGAGTAACACCAGTTAAATGGTCTGTTTATAGAGCGATAGAAAAAAATGTTTCAAACTGAGCAGGGAAAAGGAACAATTTTCTAGCTAAAGCCAATTCTTCTGCCATCTTGGCAAATGAAGCACTAGGTTTTAGTTTCCCATGCAGGTAAGTGTAGTTTCCAACACAGGCAGAAGGGTGCAGAAAATGTGTAAATGGTAGCAAAGGCCCCCCCAGGCCTCAATCTCCATGTTAACCTCCTGTGAACCCATCGGATGTGGGTGGGAGTCACAGTAAAGGAGCAGATGGAGAAGGCATTCCAAAGGGCAAGCTGAAGTTGTTGCTGGCCTCGTGGCGCGTGGTCACCTCAATGTGCAGGTTGAATCCTACCGACGCCACAGGGCCTGATCCCATTCCTTCTGGAGGTGCACTGACCAAAAAAGTCTTAAATATAATAGAAGTGATCGACTTCACCAGAAACAACTACCCTAGATGAAACCTTCCGGTCCTAGGAGAAGTCTAGAACATTTTCAGGCTGGGCCATCCAAAAGCTTATGTCACAGACCTGCTTAGCCCTTCGACCATCAGCACATCGCAGTCACACTTTGCTCTAGGTCATTCTGTTTACAATAGCCTTCTAAAACTTTTATCAGCCTGAAGAATAAAGATTTTATTTCTCTTCAAAGAAAAATGCCTTCCACCCAAAATAGGTTCCTTTATGTCCCTGTGTTTGGTGTCTCACTGTCAATTCATCAGCTCTGGCTGACAACGTGAATTAATCTGGCCAAGCTCAGAGAAGGGCTCAGCATGGGTCTGCTGACTTCCAGGAGCTCATGGCTGCCAGGCCCAGGTCCAGCAGAGGGATGGTGTCTTCTGTGTGTGCCAAGCGGACACAAAGGAGCACCAGATTTTTAAGACCAATGCTCTGTAGTCACCGGAAAACTGTGATGGTCTAACTGGATTTTGCAGAACAGGTAGGTGCAGGCTAGAGAGAAACCCCAAGTCTTTGAAAGTCTGAAATACCCTACAGGGAAGAACAAGGCAAAGTGAGTCTGGCAAGTCATTAATGAGCAAGTCAGCTTGAAGGGGCTGTCATGGCCAAAATTAGGACAATTGGAGCATTAAAAAAATGATGATGAATAGACAAAAAAAAAAAAAAGAATTCATGGTGATACTAAATGGGGCAGAAGCACTCTTTTTTTAGAGAGGAATGCCACCTAATGTAAAAATGATTGAATAGGAAAATCACCATTTTGCAAACTGGTCTAGGGAAGGATGATCTCCCAACCCTAAAGCCACACGGGGCAAAAGACTGCTGGGAAGCAGCATTGTCACACAGATACAAAGCATCAGTTTCACGTCTATAGCATAACCAACTCGCCAAAAGGAATTATGGAACACACTGGCATCTCGTGCCTCCTGACACGATACACTGAAAAGGACCCCATACCCCATATGCAGAATTCCTACCAAAAATGTTTAACCTGCATCTAACCAGGGAGAGACAGCCGGACACAGTCAGAGCGTGGGGCCACCCTACAAGCTGACAGGACTGAGTCTGTCAAAATGTCAATGGCAGGGAAAGAAAAGAAAAAGGCAAAAGAGATGTTCTAAAATAAGGCAGGTTAAAGACACTCAATCAAAGTGAGCCTCATCTAGATTCCAGATTTAAAATATGAAAATATAAGACACTCTCGGGGATAACTGGGAGAAATATCAAGATGGGTACACATTAGCTATTATTGACACGATTGGGGAGTGGCTAGAAAATTAACTCTATTTATTTAACACCAGAGGGGAACTATACAAAATGTCATAGCAGTGCTATCCTCTGGCATACACTTTTAGTTATGTGAGACACATTTAAATGTAGCACGTCTTAGAGACCCACGGAATAAGACCATCTCACTCCTTAAGATGATGTGTCTTGATGATCTGACAGCCTGGAAGCAGAAGCAGCTTCTACTTTTCCAAAACTGAAGTCCTTCAGCATGAGTTGCTTTGAATTTCTTTTTTTGCCCTTTTCATATATCTCCAGTATATTCACCAATTCAGTCGTTCTTTCGCCCTTAGCTTCCCTGGTCCCATGCCTAGTGCCCAGAGCATACCAGTGACTTGGTAAATGTGTGTTCAATATGTTACTAATAATTTTGCATGCTTCAGATGTTCAGGTCTTAGTTCGATCAAAACTTCCATTTGTACTGTTTTAAAAGTTTCTGACATGACTGCTCCACTTCTTTCTTTTCTTTTCTTTTCTTT
>PISX010029583.1:0-19885 GCA_004024625.1 Mellivora capensis
TATATAAAGAGATGATGTTGGCCTGAAATTATAGGCATTTCATACATTACTATTGTCATTAATATTAGAATCTTATAATACTATATATCACATATATTATATATGTACTCTTCACAGTTAAGTCCTCTAATGGAATTATATTTATCCATAACATTATGTTTAATGTTAATAATGGCCCATGAGAAGACAGTAAACAGTGAGGCTAAATCATGTCTCAGAAATTAAGGAGCTATCTATAATATAAATAGTGGCTTTTTATTGCACAGGGGAAGGGAGCTCCTTATTAATTGACAAACTGTTGCTTGAGCAAGATACATTCTCTGAATCATAATTTCAAATTTAATAACTTCAAAATTATTTACTGCAAAAGATTATTGTATAATTAAATATTTGACAAAGAATTAAGTTTCTTGATGATTCAAACATTGCTTTGGGTGCTAGAGATATAATGATAAATATGATAGCCCCTGAACTCAATTAGATTGTAATCTGTTTGAAGTGATGAACCTTAAAACCAACCATCACTACACATTTCAACCACTCTATTAAAAGTTGATGGAGCCAGAGTGGGAGAGTGAATGTCTTTCTTGAGGAGGTAATGCTTTAGTTGAGTCTTGAAGTCGAGGTATTGTTATCTTGATAAGGCTGGAGAAGGGAACACAAGTTAGGAGAACATCATGTAGACATGAAACAATAGGTTTCATTTATGTTATAAGAAACTCAGTATTGAAATCAAGGTGTATTTAAAGAGGTCATAAGACAGAATAAAGATTTAGGTAGTGGCTTCTTCAATAAACTAAGAAATCAGAGCCAAAATCAGTGTTACTATGAAGGATTCTAAGAAGGGGATTAAGGTGATTATATTAGTAATATTAAAATGTGTTTTGAGCAGTGAGGAGGATGGATTAGAAAGAGTCTGAGCTAGAGAACAGGGAGAGTTCTAATCATATAAATCAAGAAAAACAATGAAGTCTAAATTAGACAGCAGTGATAGAAATGGCATAAATTTGAGTTATGTGTATAGGAGGTAGAAGAGACTGACTTTAGTGACAGTTGAATCTGGGAGTCTCCATGTTTCTGTTTTAGACTGTGGATGGAGAACACCTTTTACTAAAAGACAGGAAATGAGAGGGAAAAATCACAGTTCAAGGTTAAGATAGCTTCCCCCCCCTCCCCAGCATGCTACATTTGAGGTTTCATGGAGTATTCAGTGATTTTTTTTATAAAGACAAAATTCTTTAACATAGCCCTCAAGGCTGCATGGTTTTGTCCCTTCTATTCCAATCTCATTCCTGTGACTGTGTGTCTGTGGGAGCAACACAGGCCTTCCTTTTGACCCTTGTATTCACCATCACAAAGCCTTTGTAAGTGAGATTCTCTCAGCCTGGATGACCCTTTCTTCTCTTCATTGATTGATTTTTTTTCTCTTCATGTTGTGGCTCAGCTTCAGATTAAATTCCTTGGGCAAGTGTTCCCTGACTTCCTTAACAAGATCAAATGCTCAAATGCAGTAGACTTCCATTACACTGTGAGGTCCTCAAGACTATATTCACTGTGGAAGGGGTAAATTCTAAAAGAAAGACAAAGCAGCCAAAATATAACAGATTTCCTTACATTTTTTAATCTTGTTAGTCAGTGTGTGTCTAGTCTCTGGGTTCTAGGGATTCTTGGATCTAATCATACCATTGTTGATTGCAATAAAAATTCAAAGGAAGAGACTGAATGTGGGAAATATCCCAAGGGAAAAAAATGATAGGATTTGATGACTGAACAGATCTGGGTATTATGTCTAGACTTTCCTTTCTGAGTAATTATCAATGCTGGATGGTAGTAGAATTGACTGAAACAGGGGAATCAGAAAAATGAATTCATTTTTCAGGAAAGATGATTAAAAATAAATGTGAACATGGAGAAATTATAAAGGATTCCATGCTAGCTATGAGACTGATAAATCCTAGTGAGTGCTCCTCTTCATTAAAGTTTAATAAAAGCCTTATAGGTTGTTAATGATTCCTTTCTTCAGTGAGGTATATGACTGATCGACAAGAAAGGTCTTTTCGTGAAATCAGCAGCTGCCTTGTAACTTCCAACCTCTTTTCATCAGACCTATTATAGAAAATATTAGTTGGAAGAAGTCATGTAAGGTAGTGATTTTGTTTTCTTTCCTTATTGGCAACGTTAATTAACCTATTAGGAGGGTTATTCTGATGTCTGTTATTAGGACACATTAGGAGTTTTACTGCACTGGGATATGCTTAGCAGACTTGACCTCTTGCTCTACTTTTCCAAACATCTGTTCTTCATAGTTTACCCATAATGTCACTACCTAATTAGACTCTAACAGCGTGGAAGTTTTTCGGCTAAACTATAAAAGTGGTTATGATAAACCATGATATAGGAAAACTAGAGACCTGACTTAAAGGAAAGAAAGGTTATCTTCAAGCTTAAGTCTTTTATTAGTGAGTAGATATTGCTATTTTTGACTAACCAAGCCTCTTTTGTTAAAGGATTACAGGTAACTCATATGATTCATTTTTTTCAGAGAGAAAAGTGATATAGAAAGGCCATAGGCAGGGCTATGACCTAGATTCTAGGGGACCCAAAAAGAGAAGGGGTCTTCAGGATCTAGTGGCCTGCCATAGAGTTGGTTCTGATATTTCCACATAGTCTGTATAAGCCATGGTAATGGCTATTTTGGAGGCTTCATTAACATTACATTTCTATATATTGCTAATTTTCACTGTTTCCCTACATTTTGGGGAATAGTTCTTTACACAGGTACTCACTAATAAAGTCATGATCATATAGGCCCTCATTTAATAAAATTTACTAATCAGTATTCAGAGTAACATAACTTAAAGTTTTTTAGTGACCTGATGTAGTGTCTAAAATTTAGTACTATTTGGTGGTAATTGCTCCGGGAAAATGATTCTAAGGGAAATTATTATAATCCAGTAATTAGGTTTCCACACTCTGGTCCCTGAATATACATTCATTTATTCACTAAATAACTGTGAACACCTATTGGAGAAAAAAAGACATCAAATAGACTTCATTTCTGGATTTCTCTGTTTAGGATAATAATTTTTACTAATAGTTTATTCAAAAAGTCCTAGGGATTTGTGCTTTCTTTGTACATCATATTTTGTTTTCACACCAGTATTAAGTACCCCAGGCCTAATGTAAACTAGAACAATACTAAAATTTGTACAATCTATTCCAGGATAAATATATGTCTTTAAAATATAATTAGGATTGTTTTTATTCAGAAGTAGTAAGTTGTTACAGGTTGTGCATTCAGTTATTCATGAATTTTCCATGTAGTTACACAGTCTTCTTTTTTTACTCATTAACAATATCTGCAATTCTGTTTGGTTCTCTCAGAAAGTATCATCATGTTATGTTTCAACACATTAAAAATCATGTGTGATTCCTTTATGGTATAGACTGCTGAAGGAGCATAAATATATGCTTGTCGAAAAGGTATTAAGTAAAGTTTAAATGTATTAAGATTGCCTTAAAAATAATTTTTTTTAAGATCTGGGAAATGTTAACAAAAAATGATCTCAGGAATCTTTGTCTAAACTATTTCCAACTTGCATTCATAGCAGATTTAGAAGTGAGGAGGGTAAAAGAATAGCAAGGTTATTCAGCGGTCTCAACAGTTAAATGTCTCATAAAAAAGGATCCTTTTCTACACATGTTCTTACTCACTGCACATTGCACACAGATGATTCTAATCACCATTACTCAAGTCACCTGATGCCTCAATTACCTTGGCTTCAATGAGCACATTCCAAACGCCAGAGCACCCATATATGTACTCTGATAATAGGCTGCCAATTAAGTTATCTTTCTCTGGGAACTTATTATGGCGGCTCAGTGAATATCATATCATTAGTGCCCTTATATCATCATAGCCTGGGCAGTTGCTGACACTGCATGAATGTAACTGCTAAGCTATCAAAGTGCCTGCTCAACCACAATAGCCTTGAAATTATTCAAAAGAAATCTATAGCTATGTGTGCTTGTGTACATATATGTGAAGCCTGCAAGTGTGTGCATTTATGCATGAGTGCATGAGCAAATCCATTTTTATATAAAACACAGGGAAAATGACCATCATACACAAGGAAAGCACAAATACCTAGATAGAAGATAGATAAATTATTGCTAAAAATTGCCTTATAAAGCTCCTGCAATCTTGCCATCAATAAAAATGACATTAATTATAGCTATGGTCAGGTCAGTATTTCTTTACCATGGAATGCTCCCAGATTAAATTATGTCTTGTAAAAATATTCTATAAAGTGGTCTGTTCCCACGTGGGATCTGGGAATGAAATTAAGACTTTAATTAGAAACCTAAAGGAAAATATGAAAGAATTTTTGAGACTGACTAAACTTTCACTCTATAACTATAAGTAGAGACATTTTTCTAGTTAAGCGTAAGTTATACAAAAATTACAAATATTGTTTACTGAGATTCCAATGTAAGTTGGAATTATTCTTATTCACTCTTATTAATTCATTTATTTGACTCATTTTTATAAAGGAGCTGGTAAAGGGAATCAGGAGAATAATCTGCTTTATCTGGACACTATTTCTTCCTAGAGTAGTGATAAAGAATATGATAACAGAGCTTTTGACTGGGTCAGAATCTTAATTTTACCACTTACCCTTGATAAATTCTGTGATCATTCCAAGCATCAATTCTTC
Organism: Mellivora capensis; assembly: GCA_004024625.1. NCBI lineage: Eukaryota > Metazoa > Chordata > Mammalia > Carnivora > Mustelidae > Mellivora > Mellivora capensis. The sequence goes on from PISX010029583.1 coordinate 4,719, forward strand.
ATTTATAAAATTGATGCTAAAATAAGCACTCACTTCATAGGTTTATTGTGAGGATTAAATAATGCAATACATACAAAATGTTTAGCATGGTGTTGGAAAAATAGTAAATACTCAATAAATGATAACTTTTATTTCTATGGTTATTTGTATTTTAAATTATTTTTTAACATTTCCAAATTCCACTGACTCTTCTTGGTGGTTCTTATATATAGTTGGCCTGTAGTGATTTAGTACAATTTAGATTAGAGCCATTAGTACAATTTGGTTTTTGTTTTTACATTTGTTCAATGTTTACCTTAAGCAAGATGTTTATCAATTACGTTAATAAGGAGAATCACTTTCACACTGCTGGTTACCTGCTGTTTGATGACTGCTGTTTTACCATTTTATTTTGTTGTGGGCTTTATTATTATTATTATTATTACTATTACTATTATTTCTATTATTATTATTTTGAAGCTTTAGCTCTGCTCTTAAGCTCCCTGGCTCATTGCCTACATGTTCAGTTCCTTTGTTCTCTGCTGCAGTACAGTGAAACAAAGGGTACTTAAAATTCCTCTTGGAGGGAATGAGTAACTTCCTAATTGAGGTTTTCTTGTAAAAAAAATTGTCACTCTTATACTTTCCTACTCCCGCCAAGAAGTATGGACTCCATAACACCTCCGGATTAAACCATTAACCTCACTCTCTTGGCTGCATCAGTTAAATGTAGCTTAGTTAACCATTTCAAATGCACTTTTGTGAGGCTATACTATGACTTTCCACCTACCATTTAAAATCTATGTGATAACAAGATATTTTCAATATTTCCAGCCCTAGGGGCGCCTGGATGGCTCAGTGGGTTAAAGCCTCTGCCTTTGGCTCAGGTCATGATCCCCAGGGAGCCTGCTTCCCCCCCTCTCTCTCTGCCTGCCTCTCTGCCTACTTGTATCTGTCAAATAAATAAATAAAATAATCTTTAAAAAAAAATTTCCAGTCCTAGAAAAGAAACTGTACAATAGCGTTTAAGATAAAAACAGTTTCAAAAAGCAACACAAATTCTTAAAAGCTGAGACTAATTTTATACCATGGTTTCCTTGGACTACCAAAGCATACTCAAAGTTATTTAAGTGTTAAAGTTTGGAAAACTCTGCTGGCTGTATTTAAGTGAAAGAGGCTTTTGAAAACAGTGGGCTGAATGTATTTACACACAGTTTAATAATGTAGGAGTACAGTCTTGCCACACCATTCATCAAGTAATTATCTTTACCATTTGCCTTACGATTTGATACAACACTGCCAAAATAGAAATTCCTTTCACTATGGGCAACAAAGGAGATACTGCACTGCTAGATTGTGAAATGCCCTATATTTGACTTATATTTCCAGATGATACAGACCAGTGATGTAATTCGTTGTCTTCATAAACATGAAGGTGAAGTATTGGAAGTCACTAGAACATAGGAGGCAAGCATGGGAGAAAGGCCAAATCAGAGCTTTTTAACTGGGTCATTAAAAAATACCAAACTGAACCTTTGCATGGAAGGTTTTTTGAGGGCGAGAACTCAGTGAGGAGGCCCAATGTCCTGGTAGGAACGTGGTATGCAAACTGGAGGAAGAAAGGTGGACACACAATATGTTGGATGAATCCTTTGATAGAGACCTTGATATTGGGCCCTGTAGGAATTCCAAATGGTAAAAATATTCTGACTATGGACATTTAAAAAAAACTGGGATTTAGAAATACGGCATGAGGAATGATTGTGTCCACATGTACTCACACCATCTACATTCTGTATATGTGGCTGTGCAGGCTGTGACAATAGCAATCTCTGCCACAAAACTTGGAGTCACCTTGAATCTGTTTCCTGAAGTTTTGTTGGTTCTGTTCCTTCAGGGGTTCTTAAACTCATTTCTATTTATATCAGATTTTACCAGATTGGGGTGCCAATATCCATCACCTGGATTACTATAATAATCTCCATGGCACATTAGGCCATCCCTTCCATTGTTTGGCCCATTCTTCCCTCTGAGATTCGTTTTTCCCACTCTATGGCTCACCATTCCCAGGTCCGCAAATCCCTATACTTCTATATTTATTCACAGGAGTACCTTCTCCCTCCTTTGCTTCAAGTCCTCTTTTAGTTATCAAACTAAGTGTCTTTCCTCTGGACAATAGCTTGAGATTGTAATTCTTTCTCCAACGGGTTCTTACTCTATGCTCATACCTGTTGAAGCATAAACCTACCTGAAATGTCCTGGAACTGTCTGTTTTCCTTAGACTATAAAATTCTTGACAAGATCTGTGTCTTGTCAGTGTTTTATATTCTCCTATATATTAGAGAATATTTGTTGAATGAATACATTGAAATAATAAATGAAATAATTGTTCAATCAACTTACTCATAGTGTAGCTGGTCAACAAATTTTCTGGGCCACTTCCCAATGGGTGAACTAGACTGTAATGATATCTTCTTTCCTGGGTCAGTGAGGAAGAGAATAAAAAAAAAGAAAAGTGCAGAATATTAAAGAAAAAGCAGTGAGGGCCAAATGAGAGATTGGGGAGAGGGCCCTCAGGAAGTATAGGGGACAGTGGTGTATTCCTAGGAAAATTCCCTAAGTGGTCTGAAGTGACAGGTACAACTGTGGAAATATAATCCCTTCTAGCAAACTAAATGAGACTAATGTGTAATTACTGTAGTTTTAAAATAAGATGTGAGAACAATTGTTGTAACCTATGGGCATTCACATGGAAAGAGAAAAAGTAGCATCTCTACTATTTTCTATTCTGCTTAAAGCCAGTTTGTGTAACATTTGTATAAGACAGACCTTCCTTCCTTCCTTCCTTCCTTCCTCCTTCCCTCTCTCTCTCACTTTCTTTCTTTTCTTCTTTCTTTTTGATATATGTCTCAAATAGGGCCAAAACCTTTTTATAATGGGATTTCAACTTTACCCCACAATTTCTGCTGCAGGGAAAGTAATAATACAGTCCTTACTGTTTGCTGGAAATGTTGCCTTGTCCTTCCTAGGATCTTAAGAATCACTGAATCATACCAACTTTGGGAACATATAAAACTGGGTAATTGAAAATTCCCACTTTCAAACAGAAGGCTATAAGCAGTGCATATAGTATTTGGATTTGATGTTGCTTAACAGTGGTAAAGGCCTTGTGAAATCTGATGAATCTTTATCTCTTGGTGTCCTGAAATTTCTGTCTCATTGAAATAAAAAGAGTTGCTGCATTTTCTGCCTCAGAGAGATGAAGCATCCTGATGTGCCACTGGTTAAGAGCAGGGAACCTAGAGTCCGGCTGCCTGCAGTTGAAGCTTAGCTCCTCAATTCCTAGCCGTGAGATGTGGGCTGAGTGTCTCACTGGCTCTAGTTTCTTTGTCTGTAAAACAGGACTGTAATGGTATTGATTTTTTTGCTTTATTTTAAAGATAAATTGATAAGTATGTGCAAAATATCTGGAACTGATACTGGTACAATAGAAAAGTGAAATAAATGTTAAGTATATCATGGTTCTTATTACTATTGTCATTTGTATTTCCCAACTCAGCAGACCTACCATAAAAGCATCCGGGAAAGGCTTTTCTGTGGAAATGACGTTTCAATAACAAAAGGAGGGAAAAACTTTTCAGACAGAATGAAGAGGGAAAACCTAGATGCAATGCACACAAGAAATGGAAAAACAAAACGAAACCAGACAAAAAAACAAACAAACCCTGTCTAGCTGGCCGCCAGCATCTGGAGCAAGGAAGGAATTAGTAGGGGGTTGAAACAGAGAGGGACGCAAAAGCAGAACCTTTATGGTCTTGAAGACCATGTTCAAGGACTTTGTCTCTTAGTCTGAGATTAAAGGACAACTCTGAAAGGTTTTAAGTGGCATGGCTGGTAAATAACAAAATGGTTAGAGATTGCGTACAACCTGAAGTGGATAGGTGAATTCTATCGCAAAGGTTGGAGGAGGAGGGATGTGGTTTGAGAGAATGGAATCTGGATCTAAATGAAAAGTGGAGGGGCCCGCTGTGTAAAGTCTTAAAACTTGAGGCTAGAAGTTTTGTTTGAATTTTACAGCCAGTGTAGAGCCACTTGAGCTGTCTGAGAAGCGAAGACTATAAAAAAATAGTATAAAGAATCTATCAATGAACATACTTAGAGAAGATTGGACCCATGGAAGCCTCTGATGCTGCTAAAGCCAATGAGTTGTGCTAAACGGAGCATACCCTCCTAAAAGAGCAGAGACAGCTAGACTTAAACATTTTCTATTACTTAAAATCTAAAAGACACTTACTCGTTTTTCAGTGTATGAATAATTTTAGTGTATGAATTTTAATAGAAAATAAAATCACCATTCAAGTAACTAACCTCATCCAATACCCCAAATATGCTCATACATGTACATGTAAGCCCAAAAGCAAGTGGGCTTTTCCTACCTTTTCTCCTACCCTATACAGAGGCTGCAAAGGGCTTCGGGTTCTGCAGTTTGTGGTGACATACAAGTCTCATTTTGGTCCTAAGCAAATCCTTCTCCTCAGTCTTAGTTTATTCCTCTTCAAAGTGGAAGTCAGAAATGATAATATTTGAGAAATATTTATAAACGTTGGGAAATAAGGCTTTTGAGTGATATGAGAGTGGTCATCAAGGCTCCAGAGGATATATAGAACATCTGACAATCAACCTTCCTCCTCAGGCTGGCCCCTGCCTGTTCACCCAATCTGTTTCCCCCAAGCCAGTCTCCAGCATGCCCTGGAGGGCCTCTCCTCTTCTTTCTTCCTCCAGCTGCTGACCCTGCTAATCAGTCACTCCCTCCTCTTCTCCTAGCCCCTGTCCTCTCCTCCTCCTCTTTCACCTTCTCTCATCCCCCTCTTCTCCCTCCTTCTCCTCTTCCCTGTGCTTTGCCTAGGTTCTTCCTCTGTCCTGGTCTCCAGACTGTTTCTCTAGGATATTATCTAGGACAATGGTGGATTCACTTCAGTTGATTCTAGTCTCTCAGTGACTGCTGTCCTTCAATGTCTTGTATCCAATATCTTTTTGTCCAATATCTTGAATGTTGTTGAGTCTTAAATTTCACCACAGTTGTTTCAGATGACAGGATAAATATGATCCTTCTTACTCCATTTTGACTAGAAGCTGTAGTCCTTATTTCCTCAGTTTTTAAAAAATGGTCTTGATTTTTATATGCCATGCATTTTGTCTTTTGTCTGTGATATATTTTGCCGACAATTTCTCCCAGTTTTTTAAATTTATATTTGATTTTCAGATGTTTTTAATAATGTGAAAGTGTATACTTGTAAATTTCTAGTCACACTTGTCAATTTATTCATCGTTACTTCTGCTTTTTGTTTTATAGTCAAACCTTTCTCATTCAGGTGGTACAGGATTTCAGTCATTTTTTCTTAGAATTTATATATCTGTATGTTACCTTATAGGATTTGTGTTAATGTTTTTTAAATGGTTACCTAGTTGTCCCAACATCATTTATTAAAATGTCTGTCTTGGTCTAGTTATTTGAGATAATTGTAATATAGCCCATCCATCTATTGTTTCAAAATTATACTAATTTTTCTAGCAATTTCAAACCTAACAGTCTGGAGATAGTTGTTCTTTTGTAAAAGGTCAAGTAGACTCAAAGGAAGGAATGAATTCATTTGAGCAAAGGCCCAAAACCATTGGGTTTCCTAGGATTTTGGTGCTTATTATCTCTTTGGTATTTACATATTGATTAAATAAAATAAATATGGGACAAGTTTGAAAAAAAAAATTTCCCTCCTTCTCCTCCTTTCCCCTCCTTCTCCTTCCTTCATCCCCTCCCCCCCTCCTCCTCCTCCTGCTCCTTCTTTGTCTTCTCTTCCTGTCCTTCTTGTTCTTGTTCTGTCTCTGTATTTACCCCTTCACCAGTAATATCCAGTTTCAATTATTGTAGCTGTAGAATAAGACTCAAAATGGGGTAAGTTGATGCCTCCAGTTTATTCTTCTTTTTCAAAATTAATTTCTTTCCTTTTCCATATAATTTTTTGAATGACCTATCTATACCTACAAAAAAAAATCATGTTGGGATTTTAATAGAAATTACTTAAAATCTATCTGTTAATAATCAGCTGACACATAACTATTTTCCAATTACAGAAATCCTTATGAAGACAGAGCTGCTATTTAGACCGGACAAAAACCTGTATAGAATATGAATAATTTCCTTCTTAACCATTCTGTAAGAATTGGTGTTCTAGAATAGCCTCCAGAATTAAATGGAAAGAAATAGGTAAGAAGAAAATGGAATTTTCTCTTTAGTTTGCCAGGTTCTCTGGGCTGATCTCATTCTTAAGGTGTCTAACTTAATGCCGGTTTGTTAGTTTCTCCCAGTTCCCAATCCAGTGTTAGTTAGGGGCAACACATTTGAATAAAGCATTAACATTTGTGAAGGGAGGCATTGGAAAGAGTGCTTCTTGGGTTTTCCCACAGGAACAACCTAATTATATTTCTTATTTAATTTTCTGTAATTCTAAATGTAAATTGGAGGGAGCTAGTAGATTTTACAAGTCAGTGTCCTTGTTTCAGTGATATAATGATAAACCGTGCTGAAATAATAGGAGGTTCCACTTCATTACACCACTGTTTGTCATTTTTAACGTTCTGCAAAAACTGTATGGGACATATGGCATTTCAAAGAAGAAGTCACTGCATTCTTATCTGACTGTGTAGTGGCCTTAAGTGTGAGTCCACTGACTGAATTTTAATTTTAATGGGAATCAATGAAATTTTGATATTTTATTAGCTATTTAATATTGTCAAGAAAAAAATGTTTTTATTCATCACTAGTTATTTATATTTAGTATATGAGTATGGTGCATTTATAATCATTAAAATGTAATAAACAGTAGTCAATTATGCACAACAAATACCTTTTCAGATATAGTGCTAATAAAGGTAGGTATGCATACTTACTGGCACTTTATAATCCATAATGGACCATGCACAATGAAATTATGAAATTATATCACTTAATGGTTTTATTAAACAGCTTTTTTTAATTGAAAAAGTAATTTATATTCATGGTAAAAAATTTAAGCACTGCAAAGATGATACAATGAAAGTAATTCTTCCTTTAGCCCCCCTCCAACACTTAGTTCTCTAGTGTGGAGGGATAGCTGTAGGCCCAACTGCTATTTACAGTATTTATGTGATAAAAAATAGTTTAAGACCTCACTAACTCACACTAACTGAAAGGAAGGTCGCTACAACTTGATGTAAAATCTGAATTATAGTATATTTCAAAGGAAATATAGCTTTGGTACTTTGGGCTAAAATGAGTAACTGCTGAAGAAGGGGGAGGATGGAGAAGAGCATTTATTTTAAAGTATCCACTTGTGCTTTTCAAACAGATTTTACCCATATTAATTCTTTTAATGAAAGCTACTGATTCTGTGGTGCTTCAAAATAGTTTGCTGTCCTTCACAGTTAGGTATGCTAAGTATTTGCCATGTTGACAATATTCTTTGTTTATCAAATTTCATTTTACAGAAAGCACACAAGTAAATTCTGGCTCAAAACCTGAATTGAATTCATGTCCATTCATGTGTCACGTATTTCAAAGTACTGAACTTAAATAGATGCCTTGCTATGTTTGTATGGGGGTTGCATATGTTACTCGGGAAAATACTCCTGGAAACTTGAAGATGTCATATATAACTCTTTTTAAACATTATAAGGTGTTTTTGAGTAGATTATCTTATTTTATCCCTGTGGTTCCCTCTGAGTGCATATGACAGACATTAGAATGCTAATCTCTAAAGTGAGGCAATTGTTTTTCAGATGTTATTGGACAATTTTAATTTGGAAAAGACATTGATAAAGAGGCATGAATCTTGATGGAGAATGTATAAGTAGAGAAGGAGGAAGATATAGGGAAAGTTATAGAAGTAAAATTTATGACCCAATGAGTGTGTAGGACTGGAGGAGAGGACAATATAAGTAAGTTGTTATAGAATTTTTATATTATTCAAGATAGTATCCTATTATTTGAAAGTAGACAGTGGTAAGTTAAGATGCAAATATAAACCCTGGATTAATCACTAAAAATATAAAATATATATAAATACATATATAAGTATATATAAAAATATATATAAAAATGTAAAACTATAAATAACAACAGTGAGAATAAAATGAAATATTAAAAAAAACTCAATTAATACAATGAAGGCAGGCAAAGACAAGGGAATAAAGGACAGATGGCCCAAAGAGGAAACAAGGAAGAAGGTGGAGTTAAAAACTCAACTTACTGATAATTACATTAAATATGAATAGTCTAAACATTCCAATTAAAAGTCAGAGATGATCAGACTGCATTAAAAAAAGCAAGCACTATGTGCTTTTTGCAAAACAACAACAACAACAACAACAACAACAAAAACAACAGCAACAACGACACTTCATATGTAAAGACAAAGATAAGTTAAAAAAAAGGGGGGGATAAGTTAAAAATAAATAATGGTTGGGGCACTTGAGTGGCTCAGTTGATTAAAGCATCTGCCTTTGGCTCAGGTCATGATCCCAGAGTGCTGGGATGGAGGCCCACAGTGGGCTCTCTGCTCATCAGGGAGTCTGCTTCTCTCTCTCCCTCTGCCTGCCACACCCCTGCTTATGCTCTCTCTTGCTCTCTCTCTCTGTAAAATAAAATAAATAAAAATAAATAAAATCTTTTAAAAAAGTAAATAATGGAAAACATATTGTATAAATGCTAATCATAAGAAAATAAAAGTCTATATTAATAATAAATAAATAGACCAGCAGAAACATATTTTTATTGATTATTTTTAACAATGAAAACTTCAATTTATCAAGAAATAAAAATCTCAAAACCATATGCAGCTTATAACAAAAATTTGAAATACATGAAGCAAAAACTAAAGATGTGAAACAAGAAATAGATAAACCCTGCTCTTTTTGATGACATGGATGGATCTAGGGGCAATTATCCTGGGTAGGATAAATCAAAGAAAGAGAAAGGGGGCTGGGCAAAATATGTGAAAGGGATGAAAAGGTACAAACTTCCTGTTATCAAATAAGTTTTTTTTTGTGGAGCTTTAATGCATGGCATGGTGAATATAATCAATAATATAATAACTTGTATGGTGACAGATGGGAAGTAGACTTACCATGGGGGTTCATTTCATAATGTAAAAAATATCAAACTGCTATGGTGCATACCTGGTAGGATATTGTATGTCAGTTATACTTCAATAAAAAATAAATCCATGATCATTGTTGAAGGTTTCCACACTGTTCTTTGGATAGTCAGTAGAATAAGAAGACAGAAAATCACTAAAGAGAGTATTTGAGTAATACTATCAGGAAACTAGACCTAGCAATTGCCAGCTAGGCCTTGACAAATATGGAATATTGTACACAACAGCAGCAGAATGCACATTCTTTTAAAATGCAATGGAACATTCAATAAAATATGCTATATACCAACCATAATATACCTAAAATATTTGAAGTCATATGTAGTATGTTCTTTGAGCACAAAAGATTGAATTAAAATTCTTTAATAATGGAAGAGATTTTTCACAAATTTATAAAAGTTCCCAAATGGGAAAATAAAATCACAAAGAAAATTAGGAAATATTTTGAACTGAATTACAATGAAAACACAATTATATATTTTTAAACAAAATTATATATTATTTTTATGGAGCGAGAGGAGTGCTTAGTGGGACATTTAAGCTTTAAATGTTTATGTTAAAAAAGGAAAATTGAGGGGTGCCTGGGTGGCTTGGTGGGTTAACCTCTACCTTGGGCTCAGGTCATGATCTCAGGGTCCTGGGATCGAGCCCGCTTCCCCCTCTTTCTCTGCCTGCCTCTCTGCCTACTTGTGATCTCTCTCTTTCAAATAAGTAAATAAAATCTTTAAAAAATATATAAAAAAAGGAAAATTGTCTGAAATTAATGCACTAAGAACAGAAATAATAGAAGAAATCATGATCCCAGGGGCCTGGGATTGAGTCCCACAACCAGCTTCCTGCTCAGCAGGAAGCCTGCTTCTCCCTCTCCCACTTCCCATACTTGTGTTCCCTCTCTCACTGTTTTTCTCTGTCAAATAAATAAAGTCTTTAAAAAAAAGGGGAAATTAACAATATGATCATCTCAAGAAATATAATCATCTCAAGAAATGCAGAAAAAGCATTCAAGAAAATTAAATAACCATTCATTAATAAAACTCAACAAACTAGGAATAGAGGAAAACTTGCTCAATCTAATAATGTATATCTATAAAAAAATCCAAGGTGAAGATTTTTACTAATATTGAAAGATTGATTACTTCTTTCCCAAATTTGGGAAAAAGACAAGGATGTCTGCTTTTTTACTACTTTTATTCAGCATTTTAGTAGATGCCCTAGTTAGTATAGTAATGAAAGGAAAATTAAAAAAAGATAAACAAATGTAATAGGAAGAAGTAAAACTATTTTTATTCAGAGAGACCATGTTTGTGTATGTTCATAATCCTAAGGGATCTATAAAAAAGCTACAGGAGCTAACAAATGAATTTAGACAGGTTGCAGGATACAAGGTCAGCATAGAAAAATTTTATTACCATGCATATGCAACAAAAATTGAAAATAATTAAAAATGCCATATGTAAGTATATTAAGACATAAAATATCAAAACATAAAAATATATCCAATTCCTATATACTGAAAACTGCAATATATTACCAAGAGAAATTAAAGATCTAAGTAAATGGAAAGATGTTTTATGTCCATGAATTAGAAGACTTTAATTTTAAGATGTAAATTTTTCTCACATTGAGATATATATACAAACAATCCTACTCAAAGTATCAGTGGATTTCTGTGTGTAATAGAAATTATGAAGCAGTTTTTGTAATTTGAAAGAATATAAAAAGCTAAAACAATTTTGAAAAAGAAGAAACTTGAAAAATGTACACTACCTGATTTCAAGAATTATTAAAACTTCAGAAGCCAAGAGAGTGTGGTATTGATATAAGAAAAAACATATAGATCAATAACCAGAGAGGGAGTGTCTATAAAAATATAGAAACTTACATATAGTCAAATAATCTTTTACTAGGGTGCCAAAGAAACTCAATAGGGAAAGAATAGTCATTAAAGTAAACTGTATTGGAAAAACTAGATATTCATATGGAAAAAGGTGAACCATTCCTTTTATGTCACACCTTACACACTTAGGTAAAAGCAAAACTTATAATTCTAGAAGAAAATATAGAATAAAATCTTGATCTTTTATGTCAGAAAAGCATGAACTATAAATGACAAAAATCAATATATTGGATTTCATCAAAATGAACGTCTATTCTTCAAAAACTTGCACAAATGAAGTCAAGCCACAGATTATGAGAAAATGTTTCGATTATATGCATATGAAAAATGGATTGGCATGTAGACTATAAAACTATTCACTAATTCAAATAGCTCAATATAAAATGTGTAAAAAATTTGAATAGTTCACAAAAGGAGACATATAAATGGTTAGTAAGCACATATAAATAAGCTCAACATCATTGATCATTAGGGAAATGTGAATTAAAACCACAATGAGATCCTATTGCATACCCACTAGAATAGCTAAAATTAAAAAGACTGAAAAAGACAAAATGTTAGTGAAGTTGCATAACAACTGGAACTCTTATACATTGCTAAGAGGACTGTAAAATATTACAATCACTCTGAGAAACTATTTGACAGTTATAAACATATAAGTTTTATATGATCCAGCAATTCTACTCAAAGGTTTTTACTCAAAAACAACTAAAACAAAAATCATCCATATACACACAAAATCTTGCATGAGAATGTGCATAGAAACCTTATTTTTAAGAGCTAAAAAACTACAAACAACCACAATATCCATCAACAAGTGAATGGATAAACAAATTGTAGTATATGTATGCAATGAAAATTTATAAGCAATGAAAAGGAATAAACTATTGATAAAAACAATACAATGATGAATACCTAAAATGTTATGCTGTGTAAATGAAAGGAAAATATAAAAGCATGCATACTTTATGATTCCATTCTTGTAAAGTTCTAGAACAGGCGAAGTTCATTTACCGTGACAGAGAACAGATTAGGGCTTGCCTGTAGCTGGAATGGGGGTAGGCCTAGGGAGAAGACTTAGCTGGAAAGCAGGACAAAGAAATATTTTGGAGTGATGGAAATATTGCATACCTTTTTAAAGGAGTTCTTATTTAAATTCAAGTTAGTTAACATACAGTGTAATATTAGTTTCAGTTGTACGATATAATGATTCAACACTTCCATATGACACCCAGTGCTCATCACAACAAGCGTACTCCTTAATCACCATCTCTCCACTCACCTCCCCTCTGGTAGTCTTTGGCATTCCTTAGCTTGCGATATCTGAAATATTTTAATTGTGGTAGTGGTTATATTTGCCACAACTTCTTAAAACATAGATAACAAAATGGATGCATTTTATTATCTGTATTTATACCTCAATAAAATTAAAACAAAAAATTATCCTCTAGTCTAAGATAAATCTACTTCCAATAAATGGTATATTGATATGATCCTATCTCTTCAAAATGCCCCTTAATTTTTTTCTTTTCTTTTTTTATTGTTATGTTAGTCACCATATAGTACATCATTAGTTTTTCATTATTGCTCCATGATTCATTATTTGCATATAACACCCAGTGCTCCAGGCAATATGTGCACTTCTGAATACCTGTCACTGGACTAACCCATCTCCCCACTTCCCTCCCCTCTAAAACCCTCAGTTTGTTTCTCAGAGTCCATAGTCTCTCATGGTTTTTCTCCCCCCTCTGATTCCCACCCCTTCATTTTTCCCTTCCTTCTGTTAATATGCTTCATGCTATTCCTTATGTTCTCTAAATAAGTGAAACCATGTGATAATTGATTTTCTCTGCTTGGCTTATTTCACTTAGCATAATCTCCTCCAGTCCCATTCATGATGATGCAAAAGTTGGGTATTTATCCTTTCCGATGGGTAATATTCCATTGTATATATGGACCACATCTGCTTTATCCATTTGTCTGTTGAAGGGCATCTTGGCTCTTTCCACAGTTTAGCTGACTTTTTTCTAAACTATCCAGATATTCTCAGATTCATTCAACAAATATTTGTAATTGACCATGTATATAATGGGCCACAAAATATAAAATGTGCCTTTTATATGAAACAAGAATAATAAATGTATACATACTTGTACTGAATTGAATAATGCCCCCCAAATTCATGTCTCCCCAAAACCTATGAATATGATCTTATAAGGAAATAAATTCTTTGCAGATGTAATCGAGTTAGGATGTGGTCATACCAGATTATGGTGGGCCCTAGTCCAGTGACTGGTATCTTTATAAGAGGGAAATTTGAACATGGAGACATACACAGAAGGTTAGATTATGTGAGACACAACAAAGACAGCCATGTAAAGACAGGCAGAGCTTGAAGTGATTTATTTACAAGCTGAGGAATGCCAAAGATTACCACCAACCACCAAAAGCAAAGAAGAAAGAAGCAAGAGAGTCTCTTCCCCTAGACCTTTCAGTGAGAACACAGCACTTTCAGCACTTTGGTGTCAGACTCCAGGCCTTCATATCTGCCAGAGAATAAATTTCTTTTTTCTTGAGCCACCCAGTTTGTGACACTAGCAGCTCTGGAAACCAATACAATATCCAATTTTAAAAGTTTGATGCAAGAAAATATTATGGAGCCATGGAAGAGTTAAAATAGTATGAATTTGGATTTCCAAGAAAGATCTCTTACTGCAATAATCTTTAGTTCAGATGGAGAAATAAGTAACAGTTAGCAAAGACAAAGATGGGGGCAATGAGGAAGAGAAGGTATAATCAGGCAGAGAGGTCTGCTTTTTGCAGACTCTGAATAAGGAAAGATTTTGCCATATTTTTAGACTCAGAGAGAAGACAGCTTACTGAGAGGGGAGAGGACACATTGGAAACATGATGAGCCATATTTCTCTAAGGAGAGATCATAGGGATACAGGAGAGTGGGCAGAAAAGGAGATTAGGAGAAGTTAAGACAGTCACTACTATGGTAATTCAAGTAACATATCATTGGCTTAAACTAGACTAAAAATAGTGGGAGGCAGCCTTATTTGAGATCAGTTTTGGAGGTAGACTCATCAGAACTTTGTAATGGATTGGATGTGGTGGTGACAGAGAGGGAGGTATTAAGAACAACTCTGGGTTTTTGGCATGAACAAGTAGGTGACTGAAAATGCCATTTACTGTCATGAGAAAACTGAGGGAGAAATGGTTTTGGCAGGAGAGGATCAAAAGCAGCATTTTGGAACTTTTAAATGCAGGATGCTTGTATGATATGTGAGTATGTCTAAAGATAGATAAACCTGGAGTTTACATTTAAGAATTTTAAATGTATGATTTATATCATATACACATATATATGGGTATATGTATGTAGTTATGGGCATATGTATAAGAATTATAAATGTATGATGAATATATATGTATAATATGTGTATTACACCCATATATATGTATAATATGTTATATTATATATCCATATACAATATTCCCATATATATGTATAATATGTGATATTATATATCCATATATAATATTCCCATATATATACCCATATATAATATATTATGTATATGTATATAAAATGGGTATATAATATATAACCATTATTTTTACTCATTACTCATTATATATGCACACACACACATATTCCCATTACCCATTATGTATATATTGATATATTCCATAAGTATGTAAAATATATAATATTACCCATATATTTTATATTTATATATATTAATTCTAGTATAATTAACATAGAGTGTTATATTAGTTTTAGGTGTACAATACAGTGATTCAACAATTTAACACATTATTCAGTGCTCATCAAGATAAGTATACTCTTTTTTTTTATATATATTTTATTTTTTTATTTCTTTTCAGCGTAACAGAGTTCATAGTTTTACACCACACCCAGTGCTCCATGCAATGCGTGCCCTCCACAATACCCATCACCAGGCTCCCCCAACCTCCCACCCCCCGCCCCTTCAAAACCCTCAGGTTGTTTTTCAGAGTCCATAGTCTCTCATGGTTCATCTCCCCCCCAATTTCCCTCAACTCCCTTCTCCTCTCCATCTCCCCATGTCCTCCGT
>PISX010029584.1:0-19994 GCA_004024625.1 Mellivora capensis
TTTTAAACCTTAACATTATAGATATTGTTTGGATATATCACAAAATAGATATTTATTGTGGAAAATAACAAAGTTGTTTCTTGTCCCTAAAGAGTTTTATTGGTCTAGAGAATTGTTTGTAGTTTGAGATGGAAGTTTTATTTTGCCCTAAAATAAAGGCATACTCATTTTGGCATTTAAGAGAACCATTAAATCTTTTAATTTTCTTCTGTTCACTGATTTGATTAATCAGTTGAATTATTGAAGGGCAAGCTGAAGTGTTATTCTAGAGCAGCATGTTTTACTTTAAAAAGTTTATGTCTTAAGAATAGATATGTGAGGGCGCCTGGGTGGCTCAGTTGGTTAAGCGACTGCCTTTGGCTCAGGTCATGATCCTGAAGTCCCGGGATCGAGTCCCACATCGGGCTCCCTGCTAGGCAGGGAGTCTGCTTCTCCCGCTGACCTTTCTCCGCTCATGCTCTCTCTCTCAAATAAATAAAATCTTTTAAAAAGAAAAAAAAAAGGTATGTGATTTTTCTTCAGTCTCGTTTTTCAGTCTGGAGAAATAGCTTGAAAATGTTTTCTTTGCAACTAGTATTGAAAAGAGATTTTATAATATTTAAAAAGTAATATACACAGGTAGTACACAGTGTGTATTTACACACTAATTTACAGTGTGTATTCATTTACACACTATATTTCTAAATATAGACAACAGAGTACAGTATTTTTTTTAAATATTCATTTTACAAGTAGGCAGAGAGGCAGGCAGAGAGAGAGAGAGAGAGGAGGAAGCAGGCTCCCTGCTGAGCAGAGAGCCCGATGCGGGACTCGATTCCAGGACCCTGAGATCATGACCCGAGCCGAAGGCAGAGGCTTCAACCCACTGAGCCACCCAGGCGCCCCAACATAGTACAGTATTAAAGTCCGCTCCACACCAGCCTCACCACCCCACCCCATCTCTTCTCCCTTGAATCTGGGGGTTACCACTGTTTTCATATAGATGTTTATTCTTCCACGCCATTTTTGCACATATGTCTTCTATTTTATCCAAAAAAAACAACCTTGGAGGTTGTTTGGTTTCACTTATTACATAAATCTTAACATTGTTTTGCAACTTGCTCTTTTGTTGTTCGCTTAACATGTCATAGCAAATTCTCCATTTCAGCGCAAATAGATCCACCTCCTACCTTCGTGTAGTCTCCCATAATATAGATTTGATATGTATTTACTAGTTCTCTGGTTTAGTTTGTTTTCCATTTTTTTATCATTATAAACATTCATTATGGAATATATTTGTGCAAGTATCTTGTATACAAATTTGGGCGTTTTGATGGGATAGCATGAAACAGAATACTGATAACGTTTCAGAAGCATAGCTGAGTTCTGACATTGGTGGGAACAGCTTAAGAAAAGTCCCACCTTCTTCCCATTTCCCTAGCAGTCTCATGGTCTTGATTTCACATTGTTTCTTATGGGTTTTCGTCAGTCTTACCAACCATCCAGTAAGAGTACTATTTTTTTTGTTTTGGAGAATGGGCATCCCAGGAGTGACTGCCTGCAGTCATCTCCTTAGAGGTGTTTGTGTTTGACTTACTGATGCTGTCCTGTTTGCTGTAGAATATTTTCTGCAGTCTGTTGATGACTCCTCTGCCATTTCAGGACCTTCTCCCCCTTCCCCACTGCACTGCTTTCCCAGGTATGGAGTACAGTGTCCTTGTGTGCTTTTACAGCCTGAAAGTTATTCATGGCAGCCTCAGGTTGTGCTTTTGTATAATCATCTCTCTAGGTTGTGTTGGGATTAAACCTATTTCTCTATTTGCTTTCCTCCTACTTTTAAGGAATCTTTTACATAACATGCTCACCATTAGTGAGTGGTTACAAAAAATGTAACCATTTTTTTAGTTTACTGAATCCAAAGGACTCTATAAATCAAAGGTAATGCAGTGTAACTTTCTTTACTATTTGTGGATTACAAGAAAAACATACATTGAAATATGTCTAATCTATTGGCTTACTTAATTTCTTTATCCCCTGGAACAATTCATTCTAGCTCCCAACACTTTCAGGCAGGATCAGATATATGGAGTTTCTTCATATTAAGTATATTTTCAGGTCAGTTTTTTTTTTCCAAGCTTTTTCTTATTTATTTGTCGAGAGAGAGACCGAGCACAAGCAGAAATGGAGCCTGACCTGAGCCAAAGGCAGGCACTTAACCAACTGAGCTACCCAGGCACCCCTAAGAGAAATAATTCTTAATCAGGAAGAAACAAGATAGGTTGTTTGTGTGATTGCAGTTTTTTGTTTGTTTGTTTGTTTGTTTGTTTTAGAGAGAAAGAGAACACAAGCAGGGGGAGGGACAGAGGGAGAGGAACAAACAGACTCCATGTTGAGCAGGGAGCCCGATGCAGGACTCAGTCCCAGAACCCTGGGATTGTGACCTGAGCTAAAGCCTGATGCTTAACTGATGAGCCACCCAGGCATCCCTCAGGTCAAATTTCTTAAGTTATTACTTTGGTTATTTGAGAGGTTAGTTAAAATAGTGGTTCAAAGCCTCGCTGCCTTTTAAAAATATTAATAGGGGTGGGACTTAGTGATCATGTTTTCTTGAAAGTCTTCGGGTGATTCTAGGGTACAATCTAGATTCAGAACCACTAAGTTAGAAGTCCTGATGAAAGATTTTCATGTTTTTAAAAATATTCATGTATAAATTGTGAGCCCTTGGACTAGATGATTCCACTAGTGACATCCTGGGGAAGTTGAAGTCTGACTAGCATAATCTTCAAATTAGGGTAAAGTAATGCATTTACCTTTCATGTAATGCAGTGGTCCTCTGTACTGAGCTTTTTACTAGTTTCCTAGGGCTGCTGTAACAAATTAGCACAAACTGGGTGGCTTAAAAGTTCAGATGCTTATTCTCTCATAGTTGTAGAGGCTAGAAGTTAAAAATCAAGGTGTTGGCTGAGCCATGCTCTGTCTGAAGGTCCTAGGGGAGGATCCTTCCTTCCCTCTTCCTAGCCTCTGGGGTTGCCAGGAATCCTTGACATTCCTTGACTTGCGGATGCATCATTCCAATCCGACCTCTTCATAAATTGGCATTCTCTTCTCTGTGTGACTGTCTAAATATCCCTCCTTTTATAAGGATATCAGTCATTGGATTAGAGCCCACCCTCTAATCCAAAATGACCTCATTTTAACTTAATTACATCTGCAAAGATCCTCTTTCCAAATAAGGTCAAATATATTTTTTTTAAGATTTTATTTATTTGACAGAGCACAAGCAGGGGGAGCAGGAGAGGGAGAAGCAGGCTCCCGCTGAGCAGGGAGCCCAATGTGGGGCTCGATTCCAGAACCCTGGGATCATGACCTGAGCCAAAGGCATACGCTTAACGACTGAGCCACCCAGATGCCCCTAAGGTCACATTCATGGGTACTGGCCCGTTAGGACTTCAGGATATATATATCTTTTGGGGGGACACAAACCCACAAACAAGCCTCATGCCTAATAACTGCCTGCCTATCCTTATATTTATTTGACAGAGATTACAAGTAGACGAGAGAGGAGGAAGCAGGCTCTCCGCAGAGCAGAGATCCCGATGTGGGGCTCCATCCCAGGACTCTGGGATCATGACCTGAGCCAAAAGCAAAGGCTTTAACCCACTGAGCCACCCACGCGCCCCTGCTCTTGATTTTTAATTTGATAGTTTTCTCTAAGACTGTACCGTCTCTAGATAGTACTATGGGGCATCTGTAGAGTGTGCTCAACAAGTTACCATCCTGCGCCCTCTCTGCGATTTTTTGGTCAGTATTTTTTGGTAAAGTGTCCAAGCCTTATGCTTGTTCATTAGAGTCAGCTGTGACTGCCAAGATTCTGAAGGTATGGAGTAGGACCTCGGGGTCTGTACTTTGTACTCCAAGAATCTTCATGCTGGGGAAAGTCGGGGAAATACAGTATAAGTATAAGGAATATATACACAGTATAAGGAATGCTGAAGCGGTTGTTCTCCGTCCTGTACCATCTGAATGGTTTGATCTCTGAAGGTGGTTTGAAGTTGACCATGGATATGGGAGACAACTTGTTGCTATATATAGGACAAGGAATCTGTTCAGATAGTTCGTGGTTCCTGATCTAATGATCACTGGAATCACCTGAGAAGCATTTACAACTTCAGGTGCATGCAATTCAACTTCAGAAATTCTAATTGAATGGGGGAATTTTTTAAAAACTTCTTAGGTGATCCTAATAACCAGCCAGTTTTAAAGACCAGATCCCTGATGTAGTACAAAAAGTAAAGTTATTTGTAGTCAGTAGGTCTGAATTTAAATAAAGTTGGTCTTTTCACTTTGAAGTCTTAAGAACTTGGGCAAGAAGGTTAATGTGTTTTTAAAAGGGAGCCTACTTACGGGGTGAATATTTTAATTGATTCTTAGTCAGCTTCCAATCACATGAAGGAAACTGGTGAAAATTCCTCACCATAATATTGGAAGGTGGTATTCTACCATTCTTATTTTTTGGATTAAGTAATAATATTTGGGATAATATCAGATTAATAACTGGATATGAGCTTTTAATTTCTTATTTGATTACAGAGCACACTGTTCCTGAATTAACTAACCTTTGTTTTTCTTTAAGATCTAATTATCATGGACCTGCGACAGTTTCTTATGTGCCTGTCCCTGTGCACAGCCTTTGCCTTGAGCAAGCCCACAGAAAAGAAGGACCGTGTACACCATGAGCCTCAGCTCAGCGACAAAGTTCACAATGATGCTCAGAGTTTTGATTATGACCATGATGCCTTCCTGGGTGCCGAAGAAGCGAAGACCTTTGATCAGCTGACACCAGAAGAGAGCAAGGAAAGGCTTGGGTAAGGCACCAGCTCTCAGGGGGCTAAAGTAATGACATTACATTACAAATTAGCTCATTCTTTTTTTTTCTTCTGGCTTGGCCACCTAGTAGGACTGTTTTGAACTACATTTTCTGAAAGCTAACCACAGAATTGCTACCACTAAAATTTAATTAATTGATTTCTTTCATAAATTTCTCCACTAACAGTTTTACCTCATTCTACAAAGCAAAGTCATTTTTGCTTAAAAGTACCAAATGCTACTGCACCCAAATTGAAATGCATCTTATTTCCAAAGGAACATTACATGGGGGGGCCTCTCATCCCTGATGTTTTTAATTTTTAAAAATGATCTGTGATCTATTCATTGTTCCCCAAGCCAGCCCTTTGAGTGGAAAATAAACTGCAAATGAGACCCCTGGGCTAATTTCTATAGTTTGTGATTTCTGAGAATATCCTTCACCCTCTTTGTTTTCATTCTCAGATATTTGCTTAATTAAAAACGAACGCCTTTTAGAAGATTGTAATAAGTAACAGTCTTAATGTTGAGTGCGAGTTGCTTTTTTTTTTTTTTTTTAAGATTTTATTTATTTGAAATAGAGAGCATAAGCAGGGGAAAGGGGAGCAGCGGAATCCCCTGCTGAGCAGGGAGCCTGACTTGGGGCTCGATCCCAGAACTCTAGGATCATGACCCGAGCCAAAGGCAGTCACTCAAGCAACTGAATCACCTAGGTGCCCCTGTGTTGCTGTTTTAATAACAGGTGGGCCATAGTTGGGTTCTGTGGCTCTCGGTGGGCATCTTTTAAACTAGTGAGTTGATTTGGTGGAATCCCAATTGATTATTTCTGAGGATCTAAGAATGTCTTTTTTTTTTTTTTCTTTTTGCTCATCCAAACCCTTGCTTTTTGAGGAAATGCATTATTAGTGAACATTTTCTCCTTAATGTATTCATACAATAATAATAATATATATATAATATATAATAATGTATTAATACATTGGTGTAACTTTCTGAACTATATTTAAGGGATTTGTTTGGAAAGTTGTACTGCGTAAGAATTTCCAAAAGTATTTTGCCATCCTGGATAGTACTATGAGTAGAAGATGTTATAGAGGGATGCTTGGATGACCCAGTTGGTTAAGTGTCTGCCTTCGGCTCAGGTCGTGATCCCAGGGTCCTGGGATCTAGTCCCACATCAGGCTCCCTACTCAGCATGGAGCCTGTTTATCCCTCCGCCTGCTGCTCACCCTGCTGGTGCTTTCTCTCTCTTTCTCCAGCAAATAAATGTTTTTTAAAAAAAAAGACATAACAGAGTTTGTTTTGGGTGATACTTCAGAATAAACTTATTTTATCCTTTTATTGGATTATCTGCAAACTAAAGGATACAATATTCTTAAACACTGACAGAAATACTCAAAAGATTTTTTTTTTAAGATTTTATTTATTTATTTGACAGAGAGAGATCACAGGTAGGCAGAAAGGCAGGCAGAGAAAGAGAAGCGGGGGAAGCGGGCTCCCTGCTGAGCAGAGAGCCTGATTCGGGACTTGATCCAGGACCCTGAGATCATGACCTGAGCCGAAGGCAGAGGCTTAACCCACTGAGCCACCCAGGCGCCCCAAAAGATTTTTGCTATGTAGAATGAGAAACTACAAACATTTGAAAATAGGAAAAACAAATACATTAAAGAGTCTGTCTTCTTTTAGGTTGCTTTTCTAACTAAGAGACCATGCTCACTTTTAATTTTAATTTTATAACTGTGCTAACATTTGGGCTAAAAATAGGGATGCATGACGGTGTCCTCAGTCTTCATGTCTTACCTATTAATAATGTGCATGTCTGATCCACATTTGGGTCTGCACATGGCTCTTCACAGAATTACTCTTAAATAATGAAAGGCATTTAGCCTTGGTGTCAGTCAGTATGTTCTGGCTATATGCAGGTAGTGGAGCTCTGCTAGCAGTTTTCAGTGGAGAGAATGGTCCTGTCATTAGTAAATAGCAAAATGTCAGCACATGAGCAGACTCTATATTTGATTAGAATTAGATGGTTAAAATAATGCTTTTCATAAAATGTATGAGCGAATAGAATTTGCTTCTAAATTTTGGAGATAATGAGAAATAATATTTATTGGAATTAAGGATTCCAGATGAACTTTTTTTTTTAAACTCATTCATTGTGGCATTTCTAAACATTGTTTTGTTAGGTAACTACACACCAGAGGTTGGGGACAACAGATTCCCCACCCCCCAGCTGCCTGCTTCCACCTATAGGTGGAAGGCAGGTGATTACGAGAGATGATCATTGTTAAGATCTATAGTTACAGAAATTCACCATTATTTTTAAATCTTCAGTAATATTTAAAAACATTTTATTTAATAAAGTTTTCCCTTTTTCTTAAGAATGTTGACAGAATATTTTTTCTTATATGTGTATTCTCCCTCTGCCATCCAAAGGAGTCTTAAGTGTGGCTTAATTTTCATTTATGTGTACTTCAGATGAGGTTTATTTGTTTTGAGGTGGTGGTCCTTAATACTCAAAAAGTTTTCATCCTTGGTATATTTGCTTCAGAAATGAACTAGAGCAGTTCCTCATCCTTCTTTAGATCACAGGCCAACCCCTTTAAGAGTCTAAGAGAAAGCAAAGGACTACCTCAGAAAAGAACACGTATGAATATATATAAAATTTTGCATGCTAAAAATTTCAGGAATATTATGCATCTTCCTGGAGCCTACTTACTTGGGTTCATTAAAACAAAACAAAAAACCCAAAGGATTTGCTTTTTGATTCTTGAAATGTAGAGGCATGTGTTACTTCTTAGGAGAAATAACATGAGGTCCACTAAGTACATTGTGTCTATCCTGAAATAAATGCTTATTTGGTGGCATCATAACTACATCTATAGGGTCCTTCAGTGTCACAGGAGAAAAACACCATTAGCTTCATAAATTTGCACAGGTTTTATTTTTTTATTTTTTTTATTTTTTAAAATTTATTTATTTGTCAGAGAGAGGGAGAGAGAATGAGCAAGCACAGGCAGACAGAGAGGCAGGCAGAGGCAGAGGGAGAAGCAGGCTCCCTGCCGAGCAAGGAGCCCGATGTGGGACTCGATCCCAGGACGCCGGGATCATGACCTGAGCCGAAGGCAGCTGCTTAACCAACTGAGCCACCCAGGCGTCCCAATTTGCACAGGTTTTAAAAGATCAGAGTTTAGAGCGTAGTGCCTAAAATAGGATATATCCACTTACACTGTACTTTTACAGCTGCCTACAGGCTGGATGGCCAGGAAGATAAGAATGGCATGCATACACACACACACACACACACACACACATTTATATATATAAAATTTTACTTATTTATTTGAGAGAGAGAGAGTAAGAGAGAGCATGATAGGGGAGAAGGTTAGAGGGAGAAGCGGACTCCCCGTGGAGCTGGGAGCCCGATGCAGGACTCAATACCCAAGACTCCAGGATCATGACCTGAGCCATAGGCAGTGGCCCAACCAACTGAGCCACCCAGGCACCTGGCTTTTATATTTTTAAATGGTTATTAAAATATAGAGATATGTGACAAACCATATGTGGCCGACAAAATAAGAAACATTTACTATCTACCCCTTTCCAGAAAAAGTTTGCCAACCTCTGGGTTAAAGCATTTGAGATGCGTCTGTGGGAATAAATAGAGTGGAGTGCAGCCAACTTCATTAACAGACACCCATCTTGAGCAGTCATATGCCTCTTTATCTGAATGATCCTTCTCTTGGGCCATTTATAATAGTTTAAAATTTTCATTTGAGAATGGGAAGCGTTCTGATACCTTATCCTTTTCTTAATGGTACAGTGGCACTATTGGTAGTCAATAATACCATTTGGATATAAACTGGATTCCTTTGTAGATAATGTAGAAGTGTATAGTGTACTGGTATAACTTAATGTGTTAATATTTTTTTAAACTCTCCAGGGTTGAAGTTAAAAAAAAAAAATTGTTTTATGCCCGTGTAGACAGAGGAGGGCATTTAAGAGATAGCTTCTTACTGCTTTACCTTTTCTATTAACATTTTAGAGCAAAAGCTAGATTACACATTCCCTGAAGAAAAATTTACAGAGTTTAAGGACTAGATGGTTAAGGCTAATAACATACCAATATCAAGATGAATCTCTTTTCATAGTGTCAGTAGTACTCTGTGATTTTAATAATTTTCCAATATTCATGAAATGAATGCAGAGTGGGAAAAGACATTATTTGCTACCAAGTGACAGTCTTTTTCAGTCCTGCAAATAGTAGGGCATAGGAGTATGCCAAGATTTCAGATCTCTTGGATGTTTTGAAGTTCCCATTCCAAACTGGGCCACTTAATTGGGTGACACTACATAGGTTGTCTGTGCCTCTATAAATGAGTCATTGCATTCTTAGAGGTTTATATGTCATGCACACATTTTGAAATTCTTAATTAAACTTGAGATGGCAAGCCTGGAAGAAAAGCTCATGAAGGGTGAAGTATATTGATTCTTTAGCTTTGTAGTTTTGCTTTATCATCTGTATCCTTACCCTCTCAGCTTACTAACATTCTCCTAAGCTCATGTATGTTGGGGCAGACTTTCTTATCACATCGTTTCCTCAGAGTTCTCTGTCTTTGTGGTTATATGTGAAAGTTCAACATAAGGTATAATTAGCTGCTAGCTGTTTTTTAGAATAAACATGCATCTGTCCTTCTGTCTTTGTGTAACTTTGTGGACTTTTTTCCCCTCTGATTTGGGGTGTGTGTGTGTGTGTTGGGTTTTTTGGCTTCTGTTTTTAAATCTTAACTTGAAGTAAAGTAATCCCAGAACTATATATTTCTAACAAAAGTGTTAACCTTTTTTTAAAAAGCAACTGGATTTTTTTTAAAGTCTGGTTTAAATTTTTGAATTTTTAGAAAACCATATCAGTGATTGTGATTATTTTTTTTTTTATTTTTTTTTGATTGTGATTATTTATCAAGAAATTGAGATTCTTCTAAAAGCAGTAAAGAAAAACATAAAGATTTGTGTGGTTTTTGATACAAAGAATGGAGAATGCAGATAGGAATGGATAGTCACTCCTGAGTTCTGACTTTGCTGTAACCTACCCCTAAAGGGGTGAGACTGGGTTTGCTTTTGGGTGTAAGTGCACCAGCCGTGGACTGTGCTTGCCTTATCTGGAGAGCTCATTTCAGACCGGTGACAGGTCACTTAGGAGAAATACTTTCAGTTGCCTGTCTGGAAGGGTTTTTTTGGAGACATTTTTTTATGTCCATGCTTTAGCCCTGGGCAACACCTCTGGTTACAGCACACACCTGGCTAAGTCTAGAGGGAGCCTTGTGTCCTTTTAACCTCTTGCTGGATTTCTCTGCATTTCCTACAGAAAGATTGTAAGTAAAATAGATGGCGACAAGGACGGGTTTGTCACTGTGGATGAACTCAAAGACTGGATTAAATTTGCACAAAAGCGCTGGATTTACGAGGATGTAGAGCGACAGTGGAAGGGGCATGACCTCAATGAGGACGGCCTCGTTTCCTGGGAGGAGTATAAAAATGCCACCTACGGCTACGTTTTAGGTAGGTCCCTGCTATCTGGGGGAAAAAGCCTTACGGAGCTGGCACCTTGAAACGTAACTGTTTTGTCTTGTAGAATGATTGTAGATAAAATAGACGTGGATAAAGATGGGTTTGTGACGGAGGGGGAGCTGAAATCCTGGATTAAGCACACCCAGAAGAAATACATATATGACAATGTTGAAAACCAATGGCACGAATTTGATATGAATCAAGACGGCTTAATCTCCTGGGATGAGTACAGAAACGTGACTTATGGCACTTACCTGGGTAAGGGGCAAGATGTCAGCCTGATAGAGACCATGGTCTTGAGTCGAAACAAATGGGTCACACAGTGAAGGAAAGTGCTTATTTTAAATAGTCCAATGCTGAACTGATTTTCCTTTATTTTATTAACTTTCAATGTGTATATTAAGTATTTTACTTAATTTTGGTTTTCTAAGGTCTGGCATCTTCTATATCTTTAGCATTTCAGATATTATTTTACCAAATTTTCTTTCTGTGATCCCTCAGAGACCATTTTTGGAGTAGATCTCATCTAAAAGGCTGAATTGTTTCAATAATGCAAAAGCAAGAGACTTTGAGATGTCTCTTGACATAGCCAAACTAAAGTATTGGACCTGATGGGTGTTATATGCAACTGATGAATCACTAATTTCTACCCCTGAAAGTAATAATACACTATATGTTAATAAATTGAATTTAAATAATATATAAATATATAATATTTATGCTACATATGATATATACATAAATAATATGTAAATATAAATACTTTTTTTTTAAGTGTTGGACCTGAAATTCAAACCAAATAAGATTCCTTTGTAACTGGTGGGAATAGAAAAATTACTGTCTTTCCTTAATAAAATAAATATCAAATATAATAGCTTTCCTTAATAAAATTTAACTCCTTTATTTTAGTATGTCTGCCAACCAACATTTAGAAATGAAAATTTCCCATTTGTTTTCTCTGGCACATGAGTTTATCAGCCTGCTATGCAAATGCTTCAAGGCAAATAAATGTGACTTTGATTGCTTTCTGTTGATTTGGTAGCTTATGTGCTTGGGCCACCTGTTAGTAATTTTCTTTTTCTTATTACATTTGCCTGTTGCTGAATGCTAGGTGGCAGTCTTACTGAGTTGATGACTTAGGATGTTTTTGTTAGTGAGATTCCTGTACTTGGTTACAATTTGAGATAAGAATGTATAAATGTTACTTCTTGCATTTTTATCCTGGAAATTAGGCAAATTTCTGGGTTAAAACAGGTATTCTCCACCACTGATGAACAAGCAGTGAGTGTATAATAGTCTGTTTCCCACACTGGAGAGCCAGCTGTCTGTGTTAGTTACAGAACTGCATGCATTTCTAGTGAAGACACTTTTATTTCTATGTTGGGCTTGTTCTCATTCCTAAGACTAAAGTGGCAATCTCTCTTCATGCTTGACACTTAGCCAAGAACCAAACATATCCTTCACCCAATTAAGAACATGTGTATTAAAAGTCAGTGCAGATGGAGAGGCACCCCGTGCTTCTTGCTTTCTGCCTGAAAGCCAACACCCTCCTGAGTTATTTGGACTTAAAAAATAGAGTGAA
Organism: Mellivora capensis; assembly: GCA_004024625.1. Classification (NCBI taxonomy): domain Eukaryota; kingdom Metazoa; phylum Chordata; class Mammalia; order Carnivora; family Mustelidae; genus Mellivora; species Mellivora capensis. Next base: position 11,993 of record PISX010029584.1, read on the forward strand.
GGGTAGGCTATTGGTGATCTAAACAAAATGGTGTGTTAATAAATCTCCATTCAGACCTACGTAGGCACTCACATGCTATCCAGAATGAATCTTAAACTCTGTATGATTATGTGCGTAGAAATCTGCTGAGAGCTCTGTTGCTCTGATAGGTCAAATGATTCAATGTAATGGGTGTTTCTACTGAGACTGCGTGTGCTGAAGCACTAGCTAGAGAAGCTGTATCTTTATAAGGCATCTTTCCCTCAAGGCATGTGGGTAGTTTGTGCTGGGATAATGAGGCGACTTGCAGAAGTGCTGAGGGGCTTTTTGTGAGTATATTCTTGATTCAGTTTTTGAGTTCAGGCATAAATCATCGTAGCTTTTAATTAAAATCTGTCTTAATGAATCTGCTTTCCACAAAAGGAAGGTTAACTCTGTCTCTGCCACAAGTAAAAATTTAAAAATACCAAGATCCATTCTGGCTGTACCAAAACTAGATCAAGAGCCTGCCCCAAATGATACCAGCTAGATAGCACAGAAAACGTACTTAGGATAGATCTGGCACTCCAAGCAATGACAGCAAACACAGGAGTTTAGTTATTAAAAATGAAGTTTTTATCTTCTTCATCCTTCTGTATATCCAGGATTGCAGTCACCATGTTTTACCCTAAGGCAGAGAAGAGGGCTCTTTGTTAAGAATCTAGTCTTAAGAGCGCCTGGGTGACTCAGTTGGTTGAGCAACTGCCTTCCGCTCAGGTCATGATCCTGGACTTCCAGGATCGAGTCCCGCATTGGGCTCCCAGCTCCTTGGGGAGTCTGCTTCTCCCTCTGACCTTCTCCTCTCTCATGCTCTCTCTCACTCATTCTCTCTCAAATAAGTAAATAAAATCTTTAAAAAAAATTAAAAAAAAAAAAGAATCTAGTCTTAATGTATAAGTTGTCTTAACTTATAAGTATAGCAGTAGTTTGTTTTTGTTTTCTAAACTGTGCTTCATGTATGGAAGGATTGAACGACAGTATCAGCAATCAGCAGTGTGATGTTAATTGTTAAAGGGGTCCTGTAGGTCTTTTTATAAAACTAGTGTCATATCTTTTTTTATTTGATCAGTATATTGTAGGAAAGATTGTTTCTTAGGTTTAGTGTGATGTCTTTTACATTTCATAATATCTTCACATGTTTCCTTTTGGTCCACAAAGCAGATTGAAAGGGGTTTTTTGCTTGTTTGTTTTGTTTTTCCTACAGATAACTCCTTAACATTTTTTTCAGTTTAAACTGGATTTCATTCTTCTAGGTTCTTATATAGAGTCTAAATAACTACTACTTCTGTAGTTCAGCAAACAGATGGTTAGGTCCAGCTTCAATTTGGTTGTAATCTAATGTTTATTTTTTTGTTATGGCTTTATTGAGTATAATTGACAAATAGTACACTGCACATAATTAAAATGCACAATTGATGAGTTTTGCCATAGGTATATACTAACGGACCCATCACTACAATCAAGATAAATGAATATAGCCATCACCCAAAAAGTTTCCTCGTGTCCCTTTATAGTCCTCCCTATCCCTGGGTAACCCCTGACCTATTTTCTGTAACTCTGGATTAGTTTTGCATTCTATAATCTTACAGAAATGAGGAGGGGCGTGTTGGCAAGCAGTACCAATAACTCATGGTAGATCTCTGAGTTGGCTGAAAAAACTAAAGTGTGACCTTTCAGAGGATAATATTCTGTTGGCTTGAATCAAAGTGGCCTTAATATGAGATAGGAAGTCTTTGATATCTAGCTTCTCAGTGGGAGCCTAATGTTCAATAAAAATAGCAATAACTAACACTTATTGAGAGCCAACTATATGCTAGGCACTATTCTGAGCACTTAGATTTATTCACTCATTCACACGTCCTAATAGTCCTGGGCAGTAGGCACTGCTATTATCATTTTACAGATGAGTAGATTGAAGCACAATTTAGTTACTTGCCCACAGTCACACAGCTAGGAGGTGGTAGAGTTTAGGATTCAAACCGAAATAGTATGACTTTAGAACTGCCACTGTCTCTCAGATATAACCAGAAAGCTTGAACCTTCTAGTAGCCTTAACACCATAAGTAGCAAAGTGTCGCATAATAGGTTACATAGCCAAGGAGCCAGGGTTCCATTGGAATGGCAAACATTTACATTCAGTTTGCACCTGACCTTGACTACCAAAACTGAATGCTTTCACACTGTTACTATTTTACCTGTGTTGTCAGGTTATTTCTTCATTGCTTGATTTATCTTTCTTGTAAATTGATTCCTCAGTCCACACATTTTCATGTTTTGTGGCAGTCTTATGATTTGATCTAAACGTTTTGTTTTCTAGATGATCCAGACCCTGATGATGGATTTAACTATAAACAGATGATGGTTAGAGATGAGCGGAGATTTAAAATGGCAGATAAGGATGGAGACCTCATTGCCACAAAGGAGGAATTCACAGCTTTCCTGCACCCTGAGGAGTATGACTACATGAAAGATATAGTAGTACAGGTTGGTGGAGAGCAGTGATTCTCAACGGAAACCCAGTTCCTCTTTTTGTTGCAAATACTGTTTTTCCTCTTTATTCTTTACTCTGTATCTGGAAGAATGACTTACTTTATTTTTAAGCAAGCTCTAGGCCCCAGTGTCAGGCTTGAATTCACGACCCCGAGATAAAGAATCACATGCAGTACTGACTGAGTCAGGCAGGTGCCCAAGAAAATCCTGTTTTGGGGGGGTTTGTTTTATTTTTTTTTATTAACACATAATGTATTATTAGCCCCCGGGGGAATAGGTCTGTGAATCGCCAGGTTTACACACTTCATAGCATATACCTTCCCGAATGTCCATAACCCCACCACCCTCTCCCTACCCCCCTTCCCCCAGCAACCAAAAATCCTGTTTTTAAAAATGTCCCATAACCAGTGATCAGACACTAATAACAGTAATATTGAAGAATTCTCACAGAAGGCAGTTACCAATAAAACAAACTATAGACTTCATAGTTTTGTAAACATAAAATATAGACTATAGTTATAGACATACTGGTCACATCTCCTGTTAGAATGACTTCAGCATGACTCGGGCTATTCCACATTATCATGGGCTTGTTGGGATAGGTCATTTTTTAAATGGTACCACTGTTTCCCAAGAAGATTCATAGTTATTTTGGGTTGAAGCATAAAAAATAAGTGATGTTTTACCATTTTTTAACTGGGAAAAAGGCAGTTTCCTGTGGTTTGACCCTACCCACACATAAACGTGTGTGTGTGTGTGTGTGTGTGTGTGTGTGTGTGTGTGTTTTAATGAATGATAAGGTATTGCCTAAATCTCATCCATATACTTACTTTGTCTCCTCTTCTGTCTAGGAAACAATGGAGGATATAGATAAGAATGCTGATGGTTTCATAGATCTTGAAGAGTATATTGGTAAGTCTGTTTCTGCTGTTTTTCCTAGGAGAAGCTGAGAAGCTCAATGGAAGTGTGTTAGCACATAGAAATAATTTACCCCATGGGTCAACTCTTAGCGTGTCATTAAGGCCAGATGAGCATGAGGAATAGTGGGTTGTGATAAAGTATCTGAAGCAGCACTATCCAGTCAAAATGTAAATGTGAGCCACATATGTATTTTTACTTTTCTAGTAGCTACTCCAAAAAAGAGTTTCTTTAAAACATGGTTATTTTCAATAATATATTTTATTTGACCTAATATTCTAAAATACTATCTATACTTTCCATGTGTTATCAATATAAAGTTAGGAGTTTTTTTTAAATTCTGTGTTCAAAAGCAGTACATTTCAGGTCAGACCAGCCACATTTCAAGTTCATAATAGCCCCATGTGGCCAGCGGCTACCATATTGGATAGTAGTGATACAGTGCATCCCAGATGCCTATGGAATGGACAGTAAAGAGTTGCAGGGAGCCTAGGCTGGCATTAGGAAACCCAAGAGAGGAAGATAGGGAATAGAATAAAAGAGATTGTTGGGGCTCCTGGGTGGCTCAGTGGGTTGGGCCTCTGTGTTCGGCTCGGGTCATGATCTCGGGGTCCTGGGATCGAGTTCTGCATCGGGCTCTCTGCTCAGCAGGGAGCCTGCTTCTCTTCTCTCTCTCTCTCTCTCTCTCTGCCTACTCATGATCTCTCTCTCTGTCAAATAAATAAATAAATAAAATCTTTTAAAAAAAAAAAAAGATCAGTGGTAAATAAATGACCACGAGTTGCTGATTTCTCTTAGATCCTTTCTTTGTTCCTTTTCATGGTTTTCTGTCTAGGTCTTCTGTCTCTTTTTTTTCCAAACTTGTCCCTTGAATTAAACAAGTTATTTCTTTTCTCAGATTTTTATCTTAATTATATTTGCTATTTATATATAGGGTTATTTACTTAAATTACTCCCTGAATATTTACCCTTCTTTTCTTCAAAGACTCACTGATGTGTTTTGAGTTTTTTAGAAAAAGAGAGATGAGCAGTAGAAGACAGATTTTTTTTTTTTAAACCAAAATGATTATTTTTTTTTTTTTTTTAAGATTTTATTTATTTATCTGAGAGAGAGGCAGTGAGAGAGCATGAGCGAGGAGAAGGTCAGAGGGAGAAGCAGACTCCCTGTGGAGCTGGGAGCCCGATGCGGGACTCGATCCCCGGTCTCCGGGATCATGACCCGAGCCGAAGGCAGTCGTCCAACCAACTGAGCCACCCAGGCGTCCCTAAAATGATTATTTTTAATGGAGTTCATCAGTACAGTGGAAATAAATGCCTAGGTGCACTTACTGAGCCTGTTTCAAAGTTGACTATTTCTGCCTTTAAATATTTAATTATTTTATCTTTCGTTCTTGTCTTTTGCCATTTTATCACCATTGCTAAAACGAACTCATTTGACTCTCCAGAGGAGAGGAATTTTAAGGTTTATAACTGTTAAGTACCATCATTTATCAAGCACTGAGGTCAAATAAGGAGATACTTCTTTCTACATCTCTATCATATAGGTCCAAGGGCAGAGGAATTGTATTTTGAAACTATTAAAACTATCAACTTTGTGTATGTATGTTACTTTCTTTTGTAAATGATCAACTAATGTAAACACTTTTACACTGAGAATGCAGGGCTTTGTGAACCTGAAAGTCTCCGAAGCAGTGTCTTCCAGTTTCTGGGGGTTGTGCTAGTTTCTACCCTGTTGAGGAAAGAGATCATAAACCAAGTGGTCATTGTCTCTCATATTTAGCATTAATAAGTCCCTGGAGTTATACTGTTGAGTATTTTTAGTCTTTAAATTTGTTACAGAGGCACCTGGGTGGCTCAGTTGGTTAGTCGTCTACCTTTGGCTTGGGTTGTGATCCCCGAGTCCTGGGTTTGAACTCCATGTCAGATTCTTTGCTCAGCAGGAAGCTGCTTCCCCCTCTGCTCCGCCTGCTTGTGCACTCTGTCAAACAAGTGAATACAATTTTTTTTTTTTTAATGAAAAATAAGGGACGCCTGAGTGGCTCAGTTGGTTAAGCAGCTGCCTTCGGCTCAGGTCATGATCCCAGCGTCCTGGGACCGAGTCCCACATCAGGCTCCTTGCTCGGCAGGGAGCCTGCTTCTCCCTCTGCCTGCCACCCTGTCTGTCTGTGCTCACTCACTCTCTTTCCCTCTCTCTCTGACAAATAAATAATTTTTTTTAAAAAATGAAAAATAAATTTGTTACAGAACATTAAAAACACATAAAATTAGAATAGTATAATGAACCCCTGTGTACCTGTGCCCAGCCCTAACAGCCATCAGCCTGTGGCCAGTCCTTTTAAATCTTTAACTATTTCCTTTTTTTTTTTTTTTTTTAAAGATTTTATTATTTATTTATTTGACAGACAGAGATCACAAGTAGGCAGAGAGGCAGGCAGAGAGAGAGAGGAGGAAGCAGGCTCCCCGCTGAGCAGAGAGCCCGATGCGGGGCTTGATCCCAGGACCCTGGGATCATGACCTGAGCTAAAAGCAGAGGCTTTAACCCACTGAGCCACCCAGGCGCCCCCTTTTTTTTTTTTTTTTTTATTTTGAAGTAAATACCAGTCATCATCTCATCTCATCTGTAAGCATTGGGTTATGTATCTCTAAAAAATTTTTTGACAAAATCTCAAACAAGTTTTTGAGATTATATTAAAAAAGGATTAAATCTTTTTTAAATAGAAAATTCAATATTATTGTCATCTTTACTTATTTAGCTTTAAAATGTACTTAAATTATGTTGTATATCGTATCTTCTATTAATAGTATGTCTTTCAAGGAGTGCCTGGGGGCTCAAGCATCCGACTCTTGATTTTGGCTCAGGTGACGATCTCAGGTCAGGGTCATGAGATTAGCCTTAGCGCACATTAGGCTGTGCACTCAGCATGGAATCTGCTTGTCCCTCTCTCTCTCTCTTCCCTTGCTTGCTTGCTCTCTCTCTCTCAAATAAATAAAATCTTTGAAAAAAATAAAAATATATAAAGGTATGTTTTTTCATTCATTTGTTTATTCAAAAGTATGTCTTTTAAGTACATATTTATTCCCTCTCTAATTCAGAATTTCCTCATAGGTGTACTGTGAAAGTTCTTCTTGGCCTGCAGGAGAGCCAAGGCAGGGCGCTGGCCCAGCAGCTCATACAAATACATTTTCTGAATGTGCTGTAACATAGATAAAGAACTAGGAAGTCCTGCTTGAGTTATTCCTTCTTTGTTTTTTAAAAAAAAAAAAAAAAAAAAAAGTGGGTGTACTCTTAGCCCTCAAATTCAGAAAGACAACAATACCAAATGACAATAATATAGTTGAGTAACGAGTTCATCCTTTATTCAAGGGAAAACAGTCCACGGATTGGGGAGTACAGTGCCTAACAAGCAGTGGAGCACTTTTCCCAAGGGATTTTGGGCAAAAGTGAGTTTTATAAAGCATTAGAAGTAGTAACAGAAACAGGATATGATTGGCTAGAAGGTAGGGATTTCCTTATAGGGCTGGCAGGTCCTGTGTTCTAGGGTCAGGTAAGCTGCAAGTGGAGTTGGGAGAATTGTGATTGGCATATGTTAAATTTCCTTGCAGGGTGGTGTTTCCCCTACGTGCAGGCTAACTTGGGTTCAGATCTGTGGTGTGGGCCGTGCTACCTGAGCAACCTCCATTTTGTGGGTTTCAACGTATGAATTAGCTTTATCACAACTAAATAGCTACCTTTCCTTAGAACTGCTAGACATATATAAGGTGTGTTCCCATACCTTGCATGCAGTGCACATACACTTACTTCGATGTAGTAAACTCAGTAGTCTTCAGACTTCTTCACTCACATAATTCTGAAAGAATTTTGCCGAACAGTATTCCCTTACACATTTTAAAGTTGGCATCTATAGTATTTAAGTAGTTTTAAAGATTTTATTATTTATTTGAGAGAGCAAGCGGGGGTGGGGGTACAGAGAGGCAGAGAGAGAAGCTTCCCTGCTGAGCAGGTAGACTGACTTTGGGCTCAGTCCCAGGACCCTGAGATAATGACCTGAGCTGAAGGCAGACACTTAACCAATTGAGCCACCCAGGCGCCCCTAAGTAGACATTTAAACAATTGTGAAGAATATCTCTCTTGGCTGTAATACTGAATTTTAAAGTACCTTAACTCTTGGGGCGCCTGGGTGGCTCAGTGGGTTAAAGCCTCTGCCTTCGGCTCAGGTCATGATCCCAGGGTCCTGGGATGGAGTCCTGCATCAGGCTCTCTGCTCAGCAAGGAGCCTGCTTTCCCCTCTCTCTCTGCCTGCCTCTCTGCCTACTCGTGATCTGTGTCTGTCAAATAAATAAATAAAATCTTTAAAAAAAAATAATACACCAGTTAGGATGGCCAAAATTAGCAAGACAGGAAACAACGTGTGTTGGAGAGGATGTGGAGAAAGGGGAACCCTCTTACACTGTTGGTGGGAATGCAAGTTGGTGCAGCCACTTTGGAGAACAGTGTGGAGATTCCTTAAGAAATTAAAAATAGAGCTTCCCTATGACCCTGCAATTGCACTACTGGGTATTTACCCCAAAGATACAG
>PISX010029585.1:0-19902 GCA_004024625.1 Mellivora capensis
GGGGTGCTGTGAAGAGAATCCCTACCCCTCTGCTCCTCATGCAACTGAAACATTCTACAATGGTTTGCCATTAGGGTATTCAGATAATGTTTTCCTACTAGGAACTACAAACTTTAAACACTTTTTAAACCTTAAAAATATTTAAAAACATATTAAAAGGGTGTGTAAGTCCCTACATTTTTCTTTACTAATCATTTCAGTTTTTTTCCTTTGGATTAATTGGGCAAGGAAGATATTTCAGTGTGGAAGATTCATTGCTCAGTTATAACGAGTGAAATAAAGGTTTATTAGTGGGAGGCAAATAATACATTAAAATAGATGAAGTTTGAGTTGGAGATACGGTTTCTGAGGCATTTTGACTTGTTTTTTTAAATGCTTTATTTTTAAAATACAATTTATTTTGTAGAACCATCGGGACCACCAGTATTGCAGTCGGACCTGGGTAGGGACTGGAAGTGCTTGGCAGGGCAGCAGCAACCTTATTCCTTTTATATAGTGTGCACCCTTGTGCAGGTGCATTTAAATCTTACACTGTGGTGAAGAGATGATTTTTATAATGCTGCAGTAGACTTGGATTACTTAGCTGTGTTCTTGTCTGATATAGAAAATAAATGTTTTGGGGTGCCTGGGTGGCTCAGTGGGTTAAAGCCTCTGCTTTCGGCTCAGGTCATGATCCCAGGGTCCTGGGATGGTGCCCCACATCGGGCTCTCTGCTCCACAGAGAGCCTGCTTCCTCCTCTCTCTCCCTGCCTGCCTCTCTTGCCTACTTGTGATCTCTTGTCTGTCAAATAAAAAAAAAAAAATCTTAAAAAAAAAAGGAAAATAAATGTTTTGCATTATTTCCACATAGGGGAAATAAGGGAATACTTTTTTTTTTTTTTTAATATTTCTGTGTTTAGAGTGACCTTTCCTGGTCAGAAAATACCCATCTCTTTGTGTGCTTTCTGCTTGTTTTCATGTCCCCCCTTCTCCCCTCCCAGTACTCTTTGGGCTAAAGATAGTCCTTTTTCACTGGCATCATCACTATTATCATCATTCACAGCATAATTGTGCAAGTATATGTAATGCTGGGTTTAATATGTAATACATATAGTGACTGTGTAAGGTAATACCCATAACAGTTGTAGTTTCTTACTTGCCCAAGCGATTGCATATTTAAATGTTAGGTTTCCACTTCGGTGAGATCTTAACCATCTCAGAAGATGTTGGAGGGAGGGATTCCCTTTGGTGTTCAGTCTTCTGAGGAAATATCTGTTGCAGTTGGAGTTTATCTGACATTATTCATCTTCGTAGTTTGGAGAGTATGAGGTTTGAATTCATTGATATACATAGAGGGGAACCAAATTTCTTGATCCAATATGAATTATAAAATTGAAAAAAAAAAAAAAAAAAAAGAAAGGAATGAAGGAAAGAAGAAAGGGAGGGAGGGAGGGAGGAAGGAGGAAAAGGGAAGAGAAGAAAGAACCTAGGAAGGGAGATTAGGTCTCTTAATGAAAAAATAATAGACTGGTTGAAATCTACTGCAAAGCACCTCTACTAATTTTGTAATTTTACATGGAATTTTGCTGTAACCAGTAGCTGAAATCTAAAAACTGCTTCTATCCTGTTTAATTATTCAGTCAGGGGGCACCTGGGTGGCTCAGTGGGTTAAAGCCTCTGCCTTCAGCTCAGGTCATGATCCCAGGGTCCTGGAATGGAGCCCCACATCGGGCTCTCTGCTCAGCAGGGAGCCTGCTTCCCCCCTCTCTCTCTGCCTGCCTCTCTGCCTACTTGTGATCTCTCTCTCTCTCTCTTTCTCTCTCTGTCAAATAAATAAATAAAATATTTTTAAAAAATTATTCAGTCAGGGTAAGGTAATGTAAATACCTTACGTACACTACATAATACCTCTAGGGAACGTAGTGAACTTGGAATTGGAAGTTTAATTTTATTTATTTATTTATTTATTTATTTGACAGAGAGAGAGAGAGATCACAAGTAGGCAGAGAGGCAGGCAGAGAGAGGGGGGGAAGCAGGCTCCCTGCTGAGCAGAGAGCCCGATGTGGGGCTGGATCCCAGGACCCTGAGATCATGACCCGAGCTGAAGGCAGAGGCTTAACCCACTGAGCCACGCAGGCACCACTGGAATTGGAAGTTAAAATACATGGCCTAAAGAGGACCAGGGTGGGGTGGACAGTAAGAATCTTTGAGGCAAAGATTCTATAAAGTTTCATGTCTAAACTGTCACATCACAGTTTACAGAAATTGTTGTCTCACCATGCGTGTTCTTTGCGATATTGTTATTATACATTTTACTTCTACATTTGTATACAATAATAACATCTTTATAATTTTTGCTTAAAGAACAATCTTTAGGAAGTTTTAAAAGGTAAGAACATTATTTTATATTTTTACCATTTCCAAGGCTCTTCTTTATGTAGATCCAAGTTTCCACCCACTATCCTATTCCTTCTTCCTGAAGCATTTATCGTTTATACGATGCAGGAATATGAGTGATGAGTTCGTTTAGCTTTTGTATGTCTGAAAAATGTCTGTCTTTGCCTTCATTTTGTGAAAAAAGTTTTTTTGCTGAATATAGAATTCTAGGACAAATTTTTTCAGTATTTTCAAGATGTTGCTTTTTTGTCTCTAGCTTGCTTTGTTTCTGCTGTCATTTTTATTTTTATTCTCTACATAATAATGTCCTCTGGCTGCTTTAAAGATTTTTCCCTTTGTCATTCTTTCAACCAAAGGATATGTTATGGTATAGATTTCTGCATGCTTCTGTGCTCATGGTTTGTTCAGTTTCTTGGACTGTGGGTTTGTAGTCTAACTTTTAAAAAATTTCAACCATTTTTTGAAGATTTTATTTATTTATTTGTCTGAGAGAGCACAAGCTGGGGGAGTGGCAAGCAGAAGAAGAAGCAGGCTCCCTGCTGAACAGAGACCCTGATGTGGGACTTGATCCCAGGACCCCAGGATCATGACCCAAGCCAAAGGCAGACACTTAACCAACTGAGTCATCTGGGCATCCCTCAGCCATTTTTTTTAATAGTTTTCTGTCCTCCAAGTCTTTTTCCTCTCCATCTGGAACTACTGTTCAATATATATTAGGCCACTTTAAGTTGTCCTACAGCTATTTCATGCTTCATTTACTCTTTTTTCAGGCTTTTTTCAGAGGTTTTTCCTCTGTTTTATTTTGGATAGTTTCTATTGCTTTATTTTCAAATTTACTAATCTTTTCTTTTGCAGTGTCTAATATGTTCTTAATTCCATTCAGAGCCTTATTCCTTGCAGGTGTATTTTTATCTCTAAAAGTTAAAGTTGTGTATTTTTAATTTCTCTTATCTCTCTCCTGAATTTATTTATGCCTTATGTTATCTTCTGGAATATAGAAAATATTTATAAGAACTGTTTTAATGTGCTTGTCTGTTAATCTATTTCCAGGTCTCTCACTATTGATTTTTTTTTCCCTCATCATGAGTTACATTTTCCTGCTTTGCATGCCTGATGACTTTTTTTGGGTTCTAGTCATTGTGTATTTTAACTTGTTGAGCATTGGGGGTTTTTTTGTTTTTCATTAAAATTTTTTGAGCTTTGTTCAGGGATACAGTTACACTACTTGGAAACAGTTTGATCCTTACAAGGGTTTTTTTTAAGCTTATTAGGAAGGATCAGGGTACCTTTAATATCAAGCTGATTGTCCCCCACAGTTTAGGCAACACCCCTTTGTATGCACTACCTGTGGAGTATGAAGCTTCTCTTCTTTGACTGGTCACAACCTTGTGTGAGTTTTAGTTATTATCCTACCTGCTCCTTTCTGGTAGTTCTTGCCCTCACTTGGTAGCTTACTGTCACTTATGCTGGATCAGTACACAGAGGAAATCAGGGTATGCACGGCCGTTCTCTACACCCCACCACTCTCGCAGACTCTCCCTGTGCCATGTTACCCACTGCATGCAGACTCTCTTCTCTGACCTGCAGATCCTAGCCACCTTGGCCTCCCCCACATTCTCAGCTCTGTGTTCTCAACTCAGGGAGGCTGCCAGGCTCTGTTCCTCCCTGCCCTCTGCTCTGTAACCTCTCCAGATGGTAAGCTGGGTCAATCATAGAGCTCACTTCATACGCTTCCCTTTTCTCAGGGAGCACTGTCCTGGGCTGCTTGTTGTCCAAAGTCCAAAAACATTGATCCATGTATTTTCATCATTGTTTGCTGTTGTTGTAGTTGGTTTGGGGTGGAATTTTTTCTTTTTAAGTTAGGGGATTAACGTGGTCCCAGTTACTACAGCATAGCCAAAACTATAAGTCGTCCTGTAACTCTTTTAAAATGCCATCTTCTTAATGCCTAGCTGCCCTCTTCCCTATTGAGAAATTAGCTGTCAGTCTTAACATTTTTCTCCTGAAAGTAAAGTCTGTTTTCTCTGATTTTTTTTTAGATTTTAATCTTTTTCTTTGTTTTTGACAGTTTTGTTTTGTGCCTAGCTGGGGCCTTCTTTGTGTATTTCTTGCTTGATTTCATTCATCTTATTAAATCTCTAACTCAGTATCTTTTCTTAACTTTAGGAAATCTTTGCTGAATATCTTTTTCTCCTCCTTCTGAGACTCCAGTTGTATATGTTTTATATTTATTCACTATGTTCCCACATGCCACTTTAACCCTCTTCTGTAATTTCCTATTTTTCCTCTAGGTACAGTAGTTGTGAGTTTTAAAAATTGTCTTTTATTTCATTAATCCTGTCTGCTGCTATTAAAGCTATCTATTCAGGTCTGAATTTTAGATTCTATACTTTTCAATTTTATAGTTTCCTCTTGTTTTGGTTTTAGTTTTGATTTTGGTTTTTTGTGGGGTTTTGTTTTGTTTTGTTTTGTTTTTTGCTACATTGCAATTCTCTGGTGAAACACTCATCTTTCTAAATATATTGTCTCCCCCTCTGCTTCTGTTTTTTGAATATGCTAGTTGAATATACTTAAAAGGCTATATCTACATGTCTACTAACTCCAATATCTGAATCACCCATGGTCTGTTTGTTTTTTGCTTTCTAGATGCATGGTTCTCTCTCTTGGCATGCCTATGAATTGTTGACTCAATATAAGACATCATGACCCTCTGGATGATTTTGTGTTCCTCCAGAGAGGGCTTAGCCTTTCCTGTCTTAGGACGATTGAGGGGAAGCTAATCACCTTAATCCAGTCAGGTACTGTGCTGAGTGGTAGCTGGGTTATATCCTGAGTAAGGCTCCATTTTCTCTGGCTTGTCTCTCTTCCAATGGCATAGCTCAGTCAGACTTTCAGTGGTGCAAGTGATAGTTTCACTGGGGCCTGTTGAGATAGCCTCATCTGAGTTTTGGGGGGGTGGGGGGTGTTAGTTTAAGTAGGCTCCATGCCAAGCATGGAGCTCAAAGCAGAGTTTGAACACACAGCCCTGAGGTCATGACCTGAGCTGGGATCCAGAGTCAGAGGTGGAATGGACTGAGCCACCCAGGCACCCCTCTTCTGAGCTTTTTAAATGTCAACTTAGGACAGCTCCGAATTTGCCAAGTATTTTGAGTATTTTGAAGGGAAATTGGGTGTGTGTTTCAGGCCCTTTGCCTCCCCAGGTCTATCCCACCAGCTTTGCAAGATGGCCAAAAGCTGTTTCCTGTCTCTAGCAGCAGTCTTCTGCTAGGACAAAGCCCAGATTATCTTTCTCTCACCTTCACTCAAACCCAGCAAATGCCTCCAGGGGAAAAGCGGCTGCAGATCATCAGTTTACCTCTGTTGTTCTCTTTTTAGAATCTTAGTCCCTTTCCTCTTTCTTTTAGCCCGTCTCCAATACTCCTTAAGCAAATAACTTTTTCTAAGTTACCCAGCTTTACTTGTTTTCAACAGGAGCATTTATCTGCCACAAACTACTATCTTCTGTCTGGAAGCAGAATTTCAGTGAGTCTTTCATTTCTGTAATATTTTTTCAGGTCTGCACATTGTATTCTGTTCATTCCCAAATCCAGTTGGTCATTTTTATGGTCTCTTGTTCCTATCTCATATTTTCAATCCCTTTTTATCTTATACATTTTAAACATGCTTATTCTGTACTTAACTTCTGATCATTTTAATATCTCAGGTATTTCCAGCTCCGATTTTGCTGTTATATCTGCCAGCTACATTTATGCTACCTTGTTTCTTTGGATGTTTGGTGATTCATGAATGTGAGCCTATCTGTCTTAGAATTATCTTCTGTGGGGCTCTTCATTTCCTTGGTTGAAGATGGTGCCTCAGCAGAGGCTTCACATATGCTTCTGTTAATGCCCCCTGGGAGAATGTACCAGCCTTAGAACACTTTAAAAACGTAATCTGAGGGATGCCTGGGTGGCTCAGTTGGTTAAGCAGCTGCCTTCTGCTCAGGTCATGATCCCAGTGTTCTGGGATCGAGTCCCACATCGGGCTCCTTGCTCAGCAGGGAGCCTGCTTCTCCCTCTGCCTCTGCCTGTGCTCATTCTCTCTGACAAATAAATAAATAAAATCTTTTTAAAAAAACATAATTTGAATTGTACTAGGCCATTTTTATTGATGGTAATTTGGGTTTGGGTCAGAAGCCCATCTGAGTTCTAGCTTATGATTATAAAACTCATGGCAGGTCCCATGTTTATGGATTGGAAGAATTAATATCACTAAATATTCATACTACCAAAAGCAGTCTATAGATTCAATGCAATCCCTCTCAAGGTTCCAATGGCATTTTTTACAGAAGTGTCAAAAACAATTCTAAAATTTATATGGGACCACAAAGACCTCACATAGCCAAAGCAATCCTGAGAGAGAAGAACATGGTAGGAGGCATCATACTTCCTGATTTCAAACTATATTATAAAGCTATAGTCATCAAGACAATACAGTACCAGAATAAAAACAGATGAACAGATTTTGTCAACTAATATTTGACAAAGTAGAATACTCAAGAAAAGACAGTCTATTCAATAATGGTGCTGGGAAAACTGGATATTCATGTGTAAAAAAATGAAACTCGACCCCTATCTTGCACCACTCACAAGAGTTAACTTGAAATCGATTAAAGGCTTAAATGTAAGACCTGAAAGCATGAAACTCATAGAAGAAAACATAAGAATAAAGCTCCCTGACATGGGTCTTGGCACTGTTTTTTTTTGGATATGATACCCAAAACACAAGCAACAAAATGAATAATAAGTAAGTGGGATTATATCAAACTAAAAATCTGCACAGAGGGGCTCCTGGGTAGCTCAGTGGGTTAAAGCCTCTGCCTTCAGCTCAGGTCGTGATCCCAGGGTCCTGGGATCGAGTCCCACATCGGGCTCTCTGCTCAGCAGGCAGCCTGCTTCCCCCCCACCCCCCGCTTGCTTCTCTGCCTGCTTGTGGTCTCCATCTGTCAAATAAATAAATAAAATCTTAAAAATAAATAAATAAAAATCTGCACAGAAAAGAAACCATTGACAAAGTGAAAAGACAGCTTGCAGAATGGGAAAAAATATTTGCAGCCATATATCTGATAGAGGGATAATACACAAAATATATAAAGAAATATTGATAGCATAAAATAATCTAATTAAAAGTGGGCAAAAGACGTAAATAGACATTTTTCCAAAAAAGATATATGGAGAGCCAACAGATATATGAAAAGATGCTCAACATCCCTGGGCATTAGGTAAATGCATATCAAAACCACAAAAGAATCTCACCTCATGCCTATTAGAATGGCCATCATCAAAAAGATAAGAAATAAATTCTGGTCTGGTTGTGAAGAAAAGGGAAGTCCCTCATATATCATTATGATTGTAAACTGGCACAGCCACTATGGAAAACAATATGGAAGATCCTCAAAAAATTAAAATAGAACTACCTTATGATCCAGTAATTCCACTTCTGGAAATATATCTGAAAGATGTGAAAAGGATAGCTGAACCTTCATGTTTCTAGCAGGATTATTTACAATAGCCAAGACATGGAAACAACATAAGTGTCCATCAACAGATGAATAGATAGAGAAGCTGTGGCATATATTTAAAGTGGAATATTATTCAGCCATTTAAAAAATGAAATCCTGCCATTTGTAACAACATGGTTGACACTTGAGGGCATTATGCTAAGTGAAATAAGTCAGACAGAGAAAGACAAATTTGTATGGTCTTGTTCTTATGTGGAATCCTTAAAAATTCATAGAGGAAATACTTTTTTATTCTACATTCATAGCCTGAGTTCAATATTTTTTCCTTGTGTGGGCCCTGGATTTGTCCCCTCTCCCCTGCTCCCCTGGAAGTCCATGAAAACCAGAGCTCAACTTTACCCCATCATAAGGCAAATTCTTTCAAGGTAAAAACTGCCTTTTGTACTCTACTTACCATTGAAGGTTCCCAGTTTTCCTTAGGTTTTGGCCTCTGAATATTCCTCACCAACTAGCAAATTTACTAATAGCTTTTGAGAGGGTATTTGTTATTTTCTATCCAGCATTTTTAGTTGATTACTGAGAGATGTTCCAGGTTCATCATACCAGGAAACAGTAGTCAGGGCTGAATGTTATTAAATGTGTACACACACACACACACACAGATAAAATTGTACTGCTAATAAAATGTCCTGAATTTAGTTCCAAATTTAACATCACTTGTATACATGATTAAAATGAGTAGATAATAAATTTACTTTCCAAGATCCATAATTGCAGCTCTTTGTCCCCACCAGTAACTACAAGCACTTTTTTCATTAAAGAAAAGAAAATGATTGAATAATCCAAATTAGCCTGGGCAAGAAAACTAACAGCTGCCTAAAAATGAAATGTTTGAGTTATGAGCCATGTGCCACTTTGGTTTATCTGCAGCCAAAAGTTTAGAATCCTTATTCAATTAACCATGTTGCTTGGGAGGGCCTGGTTGCCCTGAATCAGAGCTGCTTGGTGATGAGTAAGAGGTATCCGTGACACACAAGTTCAGACCTTGCAACTCTGTTTTTGTTGTTTGAACTTTCTTCTCTGTTGTAGCTAGGGATCCGGCATGGAATTTGAACACTTGTGTGGTAACTCCATTCCTTTCGGCCATTGTGTTGTTAAGCTCTAGCTAACGAACTTTTAACACTGGCTCGATGTAAAACAAGACTTAGAAAAGAGCAGCAATCAACATTTTATAATTAAAATCATATGATTTCTGTGTTTTAGGAAGGAAGCTGCCCTGGCCTGTCGAGTCCCAACTGCTGCCCCAAAAGTAGCCTTCCTAAGATGTGCGAAAAATAAAGAAATAAACCAAGGTGCATCTAAGAAAGCTTAAATTAAAAACTGACTTTCATTTCAGAAATCTCACCGACTGTTAGGAAAACTTCAAAATGCAGACCTGTTTTAAAGCTTAGGAACTTTGCCTAAAATAAAGGAAACAGACTTACATAATATTTGCAAAGGTGAGTGCTGCCAAACACACCAGTCAAGTATTCTTTGTCTCGTGTGGCCCCTTTTTCCATGCCAACAGTTGTTGTTGCCTAGGGAGATCCTCTTGATAACGTCACAAAGAATGCTTCTCAGGCCCATATAGATTGTGTACACACTGGCTCGCTAAAGACAAGTTTTGATTTTAAATCTCTAAGCTTCATTTTGCTTCTAGGCATGCTGTTTGAAACAAACAGGTGACTACTAGAGAGGAGACTGAATTTCTTCTCCAGCTCGAAAGCTAGTTGTGAAGATAATTCTGGATGAGGAAATTTAAATATAGTTTGAACAATAATATTTAATGCGACATAAAATGTCTCAGCTTGAAGAATCACTTTGAAGAATTACTCTACACTTGAATGTATGCACTGATTTCTGACATCTTACATCAGAGTCTTTTCACATTATGAAATTAGATTTGCTTTTTGCATCTTATTTCCTTAAACTGTGGTCATATTATAAAGAGTAGCTGAATACTTTCATTAGGTGACATGGTGACATACTTTCATTTAAGTGAATATGTAATCTTGCTTGTCAAATAGAAGTGAGGAAAACCTTTTGAAATCAAGTCTCAAAACTTCAGTCTTGTCAAAATCATCACTTTATTTCTGCTTTTATAAAATTGCAACAACTCATTCTGGAAATATAACTATATTCTAGACTGAAATTTTAAATATTGCAGATATTACTGTCTTTCAGTTACAGTGAGAGAAACTGGTTTTATTATTTCAGAGTCAAAGAATGAAGTGTATGTGTACAGTTTTGTTTGGGTGTTTGTTTTATAGATTTTAGGAAAGTTTTCTGGTTCCATATTGGATTTAAGGGGAAAAAATTCCACAAATCATACTTGGAAATTTTGGCATGTTATTTTGTTTTCATATGGGTGGGAAGAAAATTAATAAAAGTAACTTTCTGTCATACTAATACCTCTCACCTATGTATGCTCCAAGATTACTCTCCCATTTCAGTTCCTACCCTGTATTTTCGTTATTTAATTCATTTACCATTTTTAATCCTCTACTCGGTCAAATCCACCTTCATGTGTTTAAATCCAATTCATCCTTCAAGAATACTTGTGCGCCACCCCCTACATGAAGCTTTCCCCAATTCCCTGTCCCCACCTCACCACCAAGCCACAGCTAATCTCTCTTCTGTAGGCCTTATAGCTCTTTCTTCATCTCTATTAGGGCACTTACTAGGTTTCCCCTTGTTTCAGTATCCCTGTACTATCTCCCATTAGAGTGCAGCTTCCAGAGGTCAGACATTGTTCATGTTTCTTTGCACAGGGAAAATAGTCATTCTTGTTAATGATGAAACCTAAATCTTCCAACTATATTGTTGTTTTATAAACATTTGTATGACCTATCTTTCAAAATATATATATATATATATGACCTTAAGATAGGAGATTTGAGTATCCTTTCCTAAGTATTAAAATGTACTAGCATGTCAAATTATTTAGGACCTAGCATATCACCAGATGAAACGTGATTACCTGAAGACTTCGACTTTTAACCATAATCAGTTTAAAGTGAAGAGTTGCAGACTTTGTTGTTGTTTGTGTGATTCTGATATAGGATTCGTTTGTTAATCAGGACTTCTTGTGTAGCTGTTAAATGTTGGTCCTATAAAGTTCAAAGTTTGAAATTTCACTTTGTGATAAAGTGAAGACAAGCTCTCATTGTCTTGGAAAGTTGAAACAAAATTTCCAGACCCCAAAAGAGGCCATTTAAATCTTTATTGAACAACAGTAATAATTAAATTGCTTTCTGGAGCCAAGTGTGTCAAAAATCTGTCAGAGAGAGAAGATAAGCAATGTATAAACCAGTGTGATATATTCTGATGCCTTCTGATATTGCTGTGATCTACTTTAAATCATGATTTCAAACTCAATGATTTCTCGTTTCTGAAAAGTAAAATTTTCTGAATTCTGATTATTTAGATAAATTTTCTTGATATTTTACCTTCTGGTTATATATTATTCTTTCAATACCTAAGCCATATTTTAAGATATTTGTGAACAAATAAACTGGGCATAAACACTTCCTACCAAGCTACAGTTTCAAAAATGAATATTTAGTCACTAATTCTACTTTATCTCTACTTTATTCTCCACCAGTTTTCATCAGGCAGCTTGTTAAGTGAAAATCCTAAAGCTTAAAAAGTGCACACCGTTTTCCAGTAAATAGGTCAGTTATATCCGAGGCTTTTTGAAACACTCGAGCATAGAATAGGCACTGCATTTACTTGTATGACCACAACATTAACACCCTAAAAATCTTGAAGTTCCTTAAAGAAGACTTTCTTCTCATAAATCTATCCTGGCTGTGTCTAACCAAATTACATTTTCAAGAAAGTATGTCCTCTGAAATTGCTTTTAGTATATACCTCATGCACAAAGTTAACTATCTTGGTTATAATGGATTGCTGGTAGAGTGATTCACTTTCAATAACAGTATTTTGTTTGTAATTTTCTGGGAAATATGGTTCCTTTATCATCAAGCAAGAGTAAATCAAAACTACCAACGTTGTTTGCCATGTTGACAAACTAAAATCGTAATGAATAGTGCTCAAATGCTGGCATGTCGCTAGATGGTTCATCTTTGTCTTAAAAGTAGCAAAAAGGAAAAAAATAAAAATAAATAAAAGCACAAAGGTTAAGACACTACCTATGTTAGGACTTAATTTTCCTTGATATTCATCAGACAGGAAATGAAAGATGCTATAGATTCTTAGCTTTTATCTTGAATCTCTGAAGTTCTCTTAGCTAGTAATTTTTTACTTAGAATTACATCTTTAGTCCCAGGATCCTCCCATCTCTTTGAAGCCAATTAATTAAAACACATAGTCAACTCATGGAACTTTCACATTTGGGTAAAATGAGAACAAAGGAATTGAGTAATTTTTATAATGTGGCCTAAACAGGCATTTTCAAGTACAGATGTGTATCCATTCCTAAGCTCCTGCTTCCCTGTTTCTGTTAAGATCTAAAACTTGTGCCATCATGGTTAATGTTTTGACAGATTTTATCATAAATCCTGCTATTGTAAATTTGCCTTGAGCCAAAATTTAACATGTTGTAAGCTCAGAGTTTTTACTGTTAGTGACCAGAAAAGGAAACAAATCAGTTATTCTCTTCTAAGTGATGGGAATATAGAATTTAACTCTTTAAATGTTATACATTACTTGAAATTTAGAAGTAATTTTCATTTTGTATGTCCAAGGCCTCTCAACTGTCAATAAAACACAAAAACACATTCTATCACAAGGAAGAATATCCAAAGAAAATATTATGTAGCTTATATATGCTCACTAAATTTATAATAAAAATATTATTCTGAAATTTTTAAATTATAAGGTCCTTTGCCTTAGTATGTGGAATCAAAAATTTAATCCTTCAACATGTAGTTGATTCAAAAGCTATGGAGTACCCACTTTGTTTCCAAATAATTTATCAGTATTCCCTTTAGTTAGACCCCCCCATTTTATGGTGTCTGTCATCTATTATTTGATAACTACTTAGGGTATTTTATTACACATACTCCCAATCATTGTTGTTCTTTAAAGCCTGAAGACCTAGATTTTTTTTCTCTCTAAAACATCTTTAATGACCATGACCATTAATATTTACTCATAAATGCATTTGTACACAGGCTTAACCATAGTACATGAGTGAAGAAAAAAAGAGTTGTTACCCAGTTCTTTACCCTAGAATAAATCAAATCAACAAATATTTATCGAATGTCTACTATGTGCAAATAGCCCTGGACTGGTCACCTTTTAAAAGCCATCCAACTTTTCACATTGACAAATCCAGGCATTATTATTTCAAGCATTGCAGAAACTGCCTCCATGTCCTTTAGGTGACAAAGGCTACGACGACTCTGGATTACTTGGAATAAAGAAAGACAAGGAAGAGAAAGCTAGTTAACAGGCTGAAAAGAGGAGAAAAACTAACCTAAAATATCACCGATGGATTGCATCATGTATGTATGTGTGTATATACATGTATGTGTATAAGAGCTTAGTGCATGAGTGTATTTTATGTGTGTGTATATTAATATACACATGAAGAGAAGAATGAGTGAATTGAGAAAAGTAGACTTTGTTAAGGTGACATAAGAATGGGCATTTACATTTGAGTTCAGAGCTTTGCTTTAGAAATAGGCTTAACCGTCTGGTTAGTGTTATATAACAATAAGTCTTATGGTATAATGAAACCAAAATGTATCATGGTATAACAGAAAGATCACTCAACTTGGTGACCGAAGTTCTAAAACCTAGCTTGCCCTAAAATCTATTAGAAGATGACCTCCTCAATCAGTAGATTTATGGTAAAAGTGACTTCTACGTTACAACTATAGCAAATTGTTGTAGGATCATAAATAAGGAGTTAATTCAATCATAAGTAAGAGAAGACACTTGGACGCTCATTGTAAAGGTTCTAATTGTTATTATAAACTAAATAAAAACTACCGGTAAGAGATAAATGTACATACTTTATTATATTATATACTATACTATTTTATTGTACTGTACCATTTTATACTGTATATTGTACTATATTATACTACATATTATGCTATAATAGTCTCTGCATTTAATTTTGTTAATCTGTAAAAGATAAATAACATAATATCATACCACATCAAATAATTAAATGTGTTTCCTTAGTGAGGCTTGAAAGGGAGGCTGGTGCTAATTTCCAGCTTTACCAAATAGAATTAACCCTGGCTACTCTGCGTAGTAGGTATGCATATATGTTGGCCGTTGAAGACATCGTCATTGACATTCTCACAGAGGATGTCTGGTGTCGATTTTTAAATATTTGTTTAGAAGAACTAATTTTTTAATATCCATTTTCGCCTCCTATTGGTAGGCTAAGTTTAATTTCCAGTGGGAATCAAAGCAGACTCTTAAATAATCTTTTTAAGCAGCGTTTATCTTTTTCTAAAGTACCTGAAATTAATTTCTCAACTTTTGTGTGGGGGAAAAATGTTACAGCTCTATTATTCAAAGTTTACGTTTCTGTTACGAACAGAAACTGTTGGTTATTAAAATCACTCTGAAGCCAAGGTATCTTCTCATATATCTTTTTAATTATTTGATTCTTTGTCTATCTGGTTATAATTTATTTTCAATGCATACCCTAATTGCTCTGTAGTAGATTTTACATTTCTTCTCAGCTACAGTCTTTCTCTTCTTGGTAAAATCATGCTATTGGCCTTTGTAAATATAAGAATCACTTTCAGTATTACTATATTGATTTGGTCTCTTTCACTTCTTTCCTTGGTATATTGTAATTAATGTCTTTGGATATATTCTAAATAAGATTTCACCTGGATGGTCCAGATATAAGTGCTAACGTTCGTGAAGAACTATTATCGTTAGAATTATTTCTAATTTCATTTCATCTTTCCCCTCTTTTGACCAGTATTCCCAATACTAAGACCCTCTCACCTAGGACCTAGCCTGGATTCACCTGCCCCCTTGTGGTGTTCCTTTCTGAATAATAGTTAATTGATTTCTGAAATTTGGACTTGGTATTAAATATCCTGAAAAGAGAATTACTCTTGTCTAGCAGTCTAGAATCAGAAAAGTTTTCTTCTCTTAGCCACTGGCTAACACAAGAAGAGGAAAACAGTGTAGTGAGTTTTTTTGATTTTTTTGTTTCAGCACACAAGAAGGAAATTGGGCAAGAAATGGGTTGCTTGGAATAAGTGATGAAAATCAATTTTGTCTCGAATCAATATCAGTGACCTGCAGATTGACAAGGTAAAGACACGTTCCAAAAGTTCTCATAGAGCAACTTAAAATCGAGTTTTTTCTGTCAGCGTCTCCTTTTTTAGTGAGTAAAGAAAGAAGGGGAAATGGTATTCTATCTTATTTAAATTTTAAATAGATTTTGTAAGCCTTCATTAAGGATGAATTCATAAATATAAAAAACAAACCTGTGTTCTGTGTAGTAAAATATGTCTGATACAGTTGGCACAAATACATTTTTGTTTCCCTTTCTCAAAAAGGAATCCCTTCACATGCCGCAGGACTAATTTTTTACATCTTCAGTTGAAGTTAATAGAATTTGCACATGGAACAGGGTTGTATATGGTCAAGGAGTGAATTACCCACAAACAAAATCAGAGACATTTTGCAAGAATAAGGACTTAAGAATTCAGTCTCTAGTTAATAGAGAATAATATAAAGAAAAAAAAAGGCAAAAGGAAAGAAAAGAGCTATATACATAACTAATCTTTCTTAAAAGGAAAAGATGGATTAATAAATTATTGTTAACAAGTACATTTTTAAAGATACCTTTTCTGTTAACTGTAAAGTAAATATTTCTAACTGAAAAGAGTTGTCTCTTTCTATGTTGTCCTACCTCCTGCCCCTACTCCCCACCAAAATCTAATTTGATTGAATAATAGTGATATTCTGTGGCATTTTAAACTTCATGTCACCTCCCTTGAGATCTGGAAGGAACAGCATGCAGGCTTTAATAAAGCTATATGCAGTCCAATTGCCAAGTTTCTAGCACCCACCGCTCCTTTGCAGTTTCTCTTACATTTGTAACAGTTGACCTACTAACAGGTTCCCAGAAACACAGGTTCAAATTTTGGCAGGCTTACCTCACCTCTTTGTCCTTCCAAAGTACATAAATGCTAAACTGTGTTCACAGTGAGGAAGGGAGAGTCATTCCAATGAGACTTTTAAAATCAAGACCCTTTCTGCTCCCCACCAAGTTACTGCCATCCTCTCCAAAGGAATCAAGTTTTTGTCAGTGTGCCTTTGGCATAATTTCTTCAGTCTGGATTAAAATACAGGTGACTGAGAGTCTACCTTATCTTCACAGGGCATTAGTCACTCTATAAAAGTTAAATTTATTATGAAATACTTTGTTTGTGTTAACATATATCTTCGCTGGGAAGTTGGAAACAAAGGCATGTCCTTTAAGACTCCATATGGGGAAAACACATCCTCCTTTGGAATTTAACCTTAATTTGAACCAAGATCTGTGAAAGAAAAGCACTTTAGTGTATTGTTCCCTTGCTCCACCCATCTATCCCTTATCTAAATGGGGTTACTGTTGCTTCGTGTTTTTTAACTCTTCCCATTCCAAACCTTGCTTTCCTGAGGTTAAAATTCCTCTCAGTAGAGAAATGTATTAAAATCATCGTGGCAAACAATTATGCTTTGTTTTAAGGATAGGTGATTTCATGTAACATGTTAATTCTGATCTTTGAAATTAAATACATGTATAGCCAGTTTATACTCACATATGTAGTCTCAACAAATGACATATTGTAAGGAATATCTTATTTCCTAAAAAAACTTATTTCCTGAAAATCTTCTCTAAGATTCTCTTACTAGCATTGTCATGTTTGCATGGTTTATACTTTATTAGAAGTTAAAAATAATTAGGGGAAAAGTCCACATTAGGAATGATGATGAGGTACATTTGAAAGACTAATTTTCAAGACCTTTGTTTCCTTTTGGTTTGTTTGCGAAGTCTTTGCAATGCTTTCACTGTATCTAAATCTGTAGATGTCCCAATGCTCTTTATTAAAAGCAAAAGCAAAAAATCTTTATTGCTGCTTTCCCCATCATAACAGATTACTTGTTTATAAACATCAAGGAAACTATTTCCAAAAAAAATATTTGTTGACATTTTAAAAAAATACTGCTTATACGAATACTTGTTTCTTTAATAGTGTCTACCAACAAACTTAAAATTGTCCAAATGACTTTCTTTCATTGACTTTTGTTACATTAAGGAAAAATCACAAACTAAAATTTAAATATAAACTTAGATTTTTGTTTATTAAAAGAACATAATTTTTATTTTTTAAATTTTTATTTAAATTCCATTTAATTAACATATACTGTATTATTAGTTTCAGAGCTAGAGTTCAGCAATTCATCGGTTGCATACAACACCCAGTGAAGAACATAATTTTTTAAATGGACACATACTCATCCACTGCTCAAAACAACTATGTTCATGAGGCACCTGACTGGCTCAGTTAGTAGAGCATGCAACTCTTGATCTCTAGCAGTTGTAAGTTTGAGCCCCACGTTGGGTGTAGAGATTACTTAAAAAACAAAAATCTTTGAAAAAAATTGGTCTTAAAAAAATGACTATCTTCGGTATTTTTAAGTTGAAAATTTCCTAACAAAACAAAAAGTTCACATATTTGTGAATTGATCATGTATTTCATTATCACACAGCATATCTCATTTAAACTATAATATTGAAATTAGTTTGATGGATACTTTTTAAAAAAATATGGAATATAGGGGCGCCTGGGTGGCTCAGTCAGTTAAGCATCTGCCTTCAGCTCAGGTCGTGATACCAGGGTGCTGGGATCAATACCCACATCAGGCTCCCTGCTCAGCTGGGAGCTTGCTTCTCCCTCTCCTCCTGCTTGTGCTCTCTCTCACTATCTCTATCTCTCTCAAAGAAATAAAATCCTTTAAAAAAAATGGAATACATATAATACATTTAGGACATTGGAACATTTATCCCAAGTAATATCAAATCAGATCATCATTGCTCTCCACCTCAGCCCCAGCTACATTTATTGGTTCCACCCCAACCAACCCTCATACTGGATTGAAGCTTAGTCTTTAGCACTCAACACTTTTACATGCCATCAGTTGTTTAAATTCATAATACGTATCGTTTTTCATGGAAATTATACATTCACAGGGAACAATGAGTTGGCAATCGGAATACTTTAATTTACCTTTCAGACTCAACTCCTTAGTTCTCTTGGACTTCGCACTGCAATTAGATGCTAATTTGATAAAACTTTCTTAAAAGGTAACAGGGCTATACACCCTGTTGCCTTACCAAATGCTGTCCCCCCCTCAATTTTTCCAAGGATGATTTTGGATGACTATCTTCATGATATATATAGATGCCTATAAGGTTATATTATTCATCCATGATCTTACCATAAGATAGCCATAGAAAGATCTTTCACAGCAGTAAGATGGTCAAAATACTGATGAAAAAGATAATGGGAGAAGTGATGATAATTAAGTATAAGATTGAAAAGGCAAATGTTAACCAGAATCAAAGGAAAAAAATAGAAGTGTGGACTTTGTAAATTATGGGAAGAAACAATTTAGGAAAAACTGAAATAAAGGAGTAAAAGGGTAAGGAAGAAGCAAAGATAATTCCAAACTGCCACATGAAGTGGTTGGTTGGTAAAATCCCAAAATATTTGCAAAATTGAGTAAAAGAGATTATGTGTGTTTATAAAAATGTAGACAGTGGTGGTCTCCACATATTAACTTTTAAAGGTGTAAGGATGTAACAAACAGAATAATAAAATATTGAAGCATCCTTATTGACCACAAGCTATATTACTAGATAAAACTTTGTTCAATGAAATTAGAAATAATTAAAAAATCATAAATCCGGGGTGCCTGGGTGGCTCAATGGGTTAAAGCCTCTGCCTTCGGCTCAGGTCATGATCCTGGGGTCCTGGGATCGAGCCCCACATCGGGCTCTCTGCTCAGCAGGGAGCCTGCTTCCTCCTCTCTCTCTCTGCCTGCCTCTTTGCCTACTTGTGATCTCTGTCTGTCAAATAATAAATAAAATCTTAAAAAAAACAACAACCATAAATCCCATGGAAGGTATTTATTTTTATTGATCCTTATTTTTATTTTTGAAACCTGGCACTAACACATACTGAGCATAGGAGACACTTGAAATATTTAGCTAATTCAAAGTAATGCTTACTGAAAGAAATAACACTGCGATAGAGTCAGAAGAAATGTGGATAACAGACTGTGGCAATGGATGAGGGTTAGGGAGAAAGAGAGATTGTAAAACATCTAAGCCTTATTAATATATTAATCATTTAATGACTAACAGATAACTTAAAATACAAGTGAAGGTGAAAGTAGTGTTCTCAGAGGAAATGTTTCTATTTTTATATGTGGAAGTCTTCAGTTTTTTTCTAAAACTACATCTTGATGAGAGAATTGAAAGAGATACTAGAGAGGGTTTTATTGTTTGTATTTATCAATAATTCAGACGAAACCATACCAGGGTGCTAAGGATAAAGTCGAATCAGACAGTTTCTGCCCTCATGGAAATCAGAGTCCAGAGGGAATGTTGTAGCTATAAATAATTAGAATACAGTATGGTAGGTACCATAATAGAGGTAGGCTCAGAATGCTTTAGCAGAACAGGTGAAAGGGCATCTTGCCCTGCCTATGAGATTAAGGAATGCTTCCCAGAGGAGATGGTGTTTGGGTTAGGTGCCATTGGGACTGGCAATTAAGGAGTCCATGGTGACTTTAATGAGAGCAATTTCTACTATAATCAGACACAAAACCCAAATTGCAGATAATTAAGAAGTGAATGAAAAATGTAGAAATGGAGACAATGAGTGTAGACTACTTTTCCCAGGAAATTTCTTTCTAACACTTCTTACTTGCTACCTGCAAATAGATTTAATAAAGAATTTCACATTGCACAGCACAATTTA
>PISX010029586.1:0-19818 GCA_004024625.1 Mellivora capensis
AAGGAGATTGAAACAGTCATCAAAAATCTCCAGACAAACAAAAGCCCAGGGCTAGATGGCTTCCCAGGGGAATTCTACCAAACATTTAAAGAAGAATTAATTCCTATTCTCCTGAAACTGTTCCAAAAAATAGAAATGGAAGGAAAACTTCCAAATTCATTTTATGAGGCCAGCATCACCTTGATCCCAAAACCAGACGAGGATCCCATCAAAAAAGAGAATTACAGACCAATATCCCTGATGAACACAGATGCGAAAATTTTCACCAAAATACTAGCCAATAGGATTCAACAGTACATTAAAAGGATTATTCACCACGACCAAGTGGGATTTATTCCAGGGCTGCAAGGTGGGTTCAACATCTGCAAATCAATCAACGTGATACAATACATTAATAAAAGACAGAACAAGAACCACATGATACTCTCAATAGATGTTGAAAAAGCATTTGACAAAGTACAGCATCCCTTCCTGATCAAAACTCTTCAACGTGTTGGGATAGAGGGCACATACCTCAATATTATCAAAGCCATCTATGAAAAACCCACCGCAAATATCATTCTCAATGGAGAAAAACTGAAAGCTTTTCCGCTAAGTTCAGGAACACAGCAGGGATGTCCATTATCACCACTGTTATTCAACATAGCACTAGAAGTCCTAGCCTCAGCAATCAAACAACAAAAAGAAATTAAAGGCATCCAAATCGGCAAAGAAGAAGTCAAACTATCACTCTTCACAGATGATATGATACTCTATGTGGAAAACCCAAAAGACTCCACTCCAAAACTGCTAGAACTTGTACAGGAATTTAGTAAAGTGTCAGGATATAAAATCTGTGTCTCTTTCCATGACAAAGTTCCTCTCGCAGTTTCGTAGCATTTTTACATGTGGTGAAGGTTTCCCTTTTCTCTTTTCTATTTCTCCTGTGTGAGCTTTGTAAATTGTTCTTCTGTCAACAGTTTCGCTCTACCATACTGTACACAGAGTTCAGTGCCTGCCGGGGAGGGTAGTGGGAAGCTGCTTTCCTCTGGATTCCTTTTGTGGAATCGTGGTTCTGTCCACCAGCACACATGCCCTGCAGAGCTGGGAAACATCAAATTATGCTCTGAATCTCTCGAGGGTCCTTGTGTGTGGGAGGCCTCAGCAGACCAGGGAACAATGACAGCTGTAACGAGGTCTCACCTCATGACCCATTCTGGGGTCGTGACATCCAGTGACAATTACTCTGTCATCCTCAGAGGTACTTAAATTTCTGACTCCTTCCATGGTGATGTATGTTCCATTGACTTAGCAATAACTATCCCCTGTCCACTTTCACTGTCCATCCCGAATCAGGTCATGGAAGAATGATCCTCTGCCATCTTACCATTGGGGCTTCGGGCAATCTGTGTGGATGAACAGATGGGGGCGGTCTGGGCTTGTCTTGGGCTGTGGCACCCCTTGCTTCTTGACCTTTCTCTCATAATGGGAGCAAGGAAGGACTTTGCGGTTTGACCTTCCCTTCTTAATGTTCCGCTTTGAGAAAATTTTCTTTGTGACCGCTGGATTCAGTTGAGTCTTTATAGGAACACTGAGGTACTGCACTGTACTTATTTTTTCATTTTTTTCTTTTTCTCTTCTTCCTTTCTTTCTTTTCTTTCTTTCTTTCTTTTTCTTTCGTTCGTTCGTTCTTTCTTTCTTTCTTTTTTTTTTTTTTTTAGAGAGAGAGAGTGTGTGTGTGAGCGGGGATGGGTGGGGAGGGACAGGGGGTGAGAGAGAATCTTGCCCAGTGCAGAGCCCAACACGGGGCTCAATCCCATGACTCTGAGATCATGACCTTAGTGGAAATCAAGAGCTGGACGCCCAGCTGAGCCACCAGGCGCCCCAGATACTGCATTGTATTTTAGATGCCTCTGAAATTTGTGATCTGGAGAAAGGGGAAGGTTTATTGGCTGAACGTTTCTGATCCTGTATCCTAATGTTCTCAGTCCCTAAGCACTGTCAGTGGAAGTCACCTGTAAAGACACAAAGATACACCAGGTGTCTTCCAAATACATCCAACCTTCCAGAAATTCTTTTACAAACAGAAATGTGCATATTTTCACATAAAACAAGGAAAAAGGAAAGGGAAACTGGACAGTTTTTCTGTTCTTTGTGATGTAACATCACATTTTAAGTGCCAACATTTCCATGAGGCTAATTTATGGGGCTTCATTGTGCCCAACAGTGGGTTTAACTGGACGCAGGCCTTGGCTGGTTTTGGGGTATATTTGTCAGGAATGCAAAGCCTCGGTCACTGAAAGAAGAGGAGAGATGGACCATGTGTGTCTTGTGGAAATTCTTAGGCGCAAGCTTGTGGCCTTTGGACAGGAATGAGAGGAGGCTCCGTCTTCAGTCCCTGCCCTTTGAAGGTGCACCAGTGACCCTCACGACAAAAGTTCAGACAGAGGAGAATGAAAAACATATAGGTATAATGAGTAAAATCTTTATGAAATTACTGATTCCAGGGGCACCTGGGCTGCATAGCTCAATGTCTGACACCTGATGTCAGCTCAGGACATGATCTCAAGTTTGTGAGACCCGGCCCCACACTGGGCTCCCGGCTTGAGTCTCCCACTCTCTGTCCCTCCTCCCCTCATGCTGTCACTATCTCTCTTTCTCTCTTTTTCTCACATAAATAAATAAATCTTTCTACAAAAATAAGTTACTGATTCCATTTCCTTTAAAAGATAAGAGACTTATAAAATAACCTCAAACCTTACCTGTAAATATTACCAAAAACTTCCTTAATATTTAAATGCTTGGAAAATGATTTTTTAATGATTTTTTAAGAAAGATGAATAGTTATGACTCTGTATCTAACAAATTAAAAGAAAACATTCTCCCGGAAATGATGTCAATGAGACATAATTGTGTAAGGCACAGAATGAATTAAATAGGTGAGTTTCTCAGGAAGCATAAAATTTGTTTCACAATTTCTTGGAATTAAAAGAATATTAAATTATTTAAAAATGTTGTGCTTCTACTGTGCTTGCATCTGAAAGTAAAATACTCAATTAAGTGAATGCTTTGAGATTTTATCCCATGTGGCTACAGGTAGGTTCCTCGGGAAACTGGCTTTCTGCTTGGGAGACTCGTGTGTATGGGGGTTTAGTGAGGTTAGTTCTCAGGAACGACCCCCGCCAGTGGGGAGAGAGCAGCTGGGATGAGCAGAGACAAGGCAAGGTGTGATGCTGTTGCATAGAAACCTCAAGGGAGCTCTGAAGAAGCTTTGCCCCTCAGGGATGTCCCAGTTGAGGCTGTGGGTCACTGACCCATCCATTGCATCTGTGGGCACTGGCTGTCCCTGTGGAGGGTACCACCCATAAGACTCTGCTCTCTGCAGCCAGGGCAGTTCCTGGGGAGAACCTCGGCCTCAGTCCCCAAAATGAGGTGTGTGTGAAATGGACATTAACTGTGTCTGTAGATTTCTCTGCATGATGGCCTTTCACCAAAGCATTTGCAATGAGTGTATTTCTCTTTTCCTGTCCCCTGGGAATCTGGCAGCTGCTCACATTGAAGGACCTGTGATTGCTTTGAGGGCAGCTCTGAAGAGGGTGGGAGGGCATGAACCAGCATGCTGACCCCACGAGGGGAAGGAGGCAGCTCTGAACCCCAATCAGCTTTGACTTTGATTTCAAAGCTGTGTCCTTGCTCATCATGGGTATAAGAGTTTTGTCTTCATGGGAAACCCAGGGGGATACAATAAAACCACTGCCTAGGCATTGTGGTCTGTAATGGTAGAAGATAACCTGAGGTGGATTCAAATTTTTAAGGGTGTTTTGGAGCAAAAAATGATCCAAATCACACAACACCAAAGTAGAAGTGGTCAGGAGTGCTGCGTGGGCAGGAGCCGTGGAAGGGCTCCTGGAGAGGAGGGGCGGCAGCAAAGAGAGGAATTACTGATTGGCTTCAGCTGAAAGTGAGGATGGCTGGCTGGGGTCACTGTCTGTACGTTCTGGTTTCAGAGCCTTGAGGCATTTACAGCCTCAGACTCTGGTTTGCTGTCCTGGGCCACTAAAGCTTTTGGTGAGTCACCATGGTCTGATGGCCTCTTTCCTTCATTAATTTAACAGTAATTTACAGCTAGCCAATTAGTGAATGCAGCAGAACTTGTAAAAAATTTACTATTATTGAAGACAGTTAAAACCCCTTTCTTCTTGCCTGGGGTGCTCCAGGATGCTAACTTTTCTCCGTTATTCTCAGGGCCGTATCGTTGAGATGCTTGTTAATTGTGTGTGTGTGTGTGTGTGTGTGTGTGAGAGAGAGAGAGAGAGAGAAAAGGTGTTTGACTAAAATGCCTCATTCATAAACAGTTGGAAACATAAGTCATTTCCATTGTCGTTAGATGTCTCTGACCGTGTATGGTCAAACCTTGTTTTAACTGTGTTGTGCTTGCACACGCACACACGCACACCCAGAGTAGGAATCTCACGTACATAATTATTTCTCAAGCATTTTAAATTTTGTAGGTCCTAGTAGGCCTGTGATTTTTTTCTTTCTGATTCTGTTATCCCATGGCCTTTGCTTCATAGAGTTTAATATCATGCTGAAAGGGCCAATTTCTTTGGACCATTTCAAAACAGAAATCAAACGCAGCTTAGAGGAAATGGGCCCTGACTCTACTGGTAGAGCCTACCTTCAGCTCGTCTGTCCACCAGCCTGGCTTGAGTTGTTATTTCTGTGCTTTACCAAAACCAGGAGTGTCTGTTCTCAGCTGTCCACTGCCCCATCCACGAGGAAGTGTAATCTTCAGGTGTCTGTGAGCAGGAGGCGGCAAACTTGCACGTACAGAATACTGACGGCTGTTTTGGTCACAACTGTTGACTTTCTCCTTTGTGCGTCTCCATGTTCATTCAGGCTGTCCCGACAGCAGCTCTGGCCCTGGATGCGGAGGTCCCCTGACCGGGTTTCAGGGCTGCCTGAGGCTCATCTCTGTTGGCGACCAGGCGGTGGACCCCATCATGGTACAGCAGGGGTCGCTGGGGACTTTCCGTGACCTCCAGATAGACACCTGCGGCCTCACTGACAGGTAAAGCCATCCCAGGTCATTTTGGCATTCCTGATTTCAATTTTTGGGTAGTGGGTTAAGAATAAATGGGCCGCTGAGGGGGGGCACCTCCTTCTAGCCCCTTCTCTCTTCCTGATAGCCAGCCCATATGGAAAACTATAATTAATTGAAAACTAGAAAACGACCCTGTTTAATTTCAAACAATTGCTGCTTTCAGATGGTGTCTTCTTAGAAGACACACTGTCGTGAGTTTTCCTTGTGTATGTCCCCAAGCCACTTAGTTTTTACAGAAACCTGTACATGGTGCTATAATTGTTGATGAGTGTAAATACTGATAAGTAAAAATACTTCTAAAAATTCTTTCATGGCACAAAACAGATTAGAATATTCTAGATAGATGTTGAATCTTTGAGGACCAGGAAGTTGAAAGCCACATGTGATCAGCGGGATTCACCCCATGCTCCCTTCTCTATGTGGAAAATGAAAAGTAACTCTTCCCCCTGGAAGCGTCTCAGCCTCGGAGATTCCTAGTCACACAGACACAAGGAGGAATGGAAGGAACCCAGTTACCACACACTGAGCACGGTACTGGTCAGTGAAGGACATAGCGGGGAAATGGGTGCAAGGGGACAAAGGCACAAACTTCCTGCTCTAAAATAAGTAGGTTTGGAGATGTAACGAGCAGGATGATGACTGTAGTGAATACTGTTGTGCATATTTGGAAGTCGCTGAGGATCTTGAAAGTCCTCGTCACAAGAAAGAAATTTTTGTGACTGTGTGGTGCTGGATGTTAGTGAGACTTATTGTGGTGATCACATCACAAGATACACAAATATTGACTCATTCTATTGCACATCTGAAACTAATATAATGTTTTAAGTCAATTATACCTCAATTAAAAAAAAAAGAAAGAAAACCCCTGAAACCATAGGATGTTAAAATCGCAAAGTCTTGCAACTTTATTCAAACTGTCTTGTTTGTCAAGCTCTTGGACTTTCAGGTTTTCTAGCTAAAAGGGATGGCTTAGCTTGATGACATTAAATTTTTTCTGTGCCTGGTATGTCTGCTCTTCCTGAAGCAGGACTGCCTTACGTTCCTGTTGAATAAACGAGCACACTCCAGACACCCTTCCACATCTGTGCGTGGCCAA
Organism: Mellivora capensis; assembly: GCA_004024625.1. Taxonomy (NCBI): domain Eukaryota; kingdom Metazoa; phylum Chordata; class Mammalia; order Carnivora; family Mustelidae; genus Mellivora; species Mellivora capensis. The sequence goes on from PISX010029586.1 coordinate 6,180, forward strand.
CCTCTTCCAAGTTCACACTGTGCAAAGTGCTTTGTGCAGTAAATCTGTTCCCAGTTTAATGACACTAGTTGGAATCCCATGTTGTGTCCAATAAAGTACACGTTGTGTTGCAATTTGGCAGTGTGTTCCAGGAACTTGAAATATTAACTCATAATATTTCTCATATTAACTCATAATAACTCAAAATAAATATTAACTCATAAGAACTTGCTTTCCTTAATGCAGATGTTCATGGGTATAGTTTACATTCTGTTCATTTGTAGGGGCAAGAGAAGATTCAAAGAATTAGGCAAAAACTCTGAATCCTAATTCTCAGGTTATGAAATGTATGCTGGCATAGGAACTGGCTTCATCTGTAAGTTATAGCTTTCACCAGCTCTGGAATCCTGAATCTTAGTATTGGGAGGAGGTTCAGAAATACTCGCTTGGAGGTAGGGTATAGCCCTCACTGATGGGAATGGCTGTCAGTGGCTCAGGAGGTTCAGGGGTCAAGTTGTTGTTCAGTCGTGGAGCTCGTAAAGCTCACAGGAAATTACTTCAGTGCCCTGGAAATTCCCACACAAAGAATGATGCAATCCCTGTGTTTCTCTTACATAAGAAATGCATGTTGTGCAGAAAGGTCTTTAGCCAAAAACACACACAAAAACCAAAAACAAAAAAACCAGCGACAAAGTATGCATAACATATGCCTGTGTGTGTGTGTGTGTGTGTGTGTGTGTGTGTTTGTGTCTCACCAAAATAGAAAAGATTTCCCATATCACACCCCAAAATGGTTGTTAGAAGTATGTACCAGCAATGGATGGGGACCTCTGGGATCTGGGATATTAAGTTACCTTCTCTGCTCAAAGCAGAAACTGAGGTTCATGGCAACCCCGTAAGTGGGCCTGAAAAGAGCCATTGGCACTCTGGCTGATGTAGCCAATAATTGTAATTTTTTATGGTTTTCGTGGTTTAACATCAGAAAACACGTCCTTACTCCACACTGTTAGATATGTTCACTCTTCCTTAGTGCTTCAGGCCACACCTCCACCTCCATGTTCAATGCACCATGAAAGAGATTCACGTGGAAATATGACAGAGCAAGCATCCATGCCAGGCTCTTGCCAGGCACTTGCTCCATGCCGAGCCCGGCCATCCGCCAGCCCGCATCTTGGTTGTCCAGAGCCAGTCAGCTGTGCTCCAGGTGAAGCTGAGATTTATGACTGAAATGCAGGCGACTTTGTAACTCTTATCTGTCCGGCAAAGGAGTTAATAATTCATGATGCGTAACAGCATTCCTGGTCCAACGGCACAGCAGGTTATGAAAAGATGTTTGAAACTGGCTGGGGATACAGTAGAGCTTCCTGAGCTGCACAAGGACTCATGCATATGGTGCCCCGTGCACCCCAGGCTCCCATGACCTGGGGAAAGCTGTGGGTTCTTGGGGACAAGGCTTCGGGAATGAGGTTATCGTGGTGAGGGATCATGTCTTACAGCAATCGTGTTTTGGACATTAGGATTTCATGTCCTATAACTCAGGTTACACAGTCCTTTCTGGGTTTCTTTTAGGATCACAGGAATGCCGCCTTGAACATCTCTAGGCACGCACTGTACTGATGGGGCCGCTTTGCCCACCTCTGTGGACTTTGGCCAGCGTTCATCTTCTAGATGCTAAATGCAGCATCATGTGCTCTACGTGTTGTTTTTTAGAGATCAGTAGACTGAAATGGAAGTAGTGGGGAGGGGTTGTGGAGACATGCAGGACGGGTGCCTAATTTGTGCTGGGACAAGGCAGGGCTATCAGAGAAGGAGGAGAGACACCTACCCTGGGGTGGAAGGTGTGTATGTCAGTTGAGTGAGAGAGGCTGGACATCCAGCAAAGGTAGAGCCATGAGCCCAAGCCAAAGTTCCGCCATGAGTCTGCCTGTTTGAACATGGCTGCTGTAGAAATTGGGTGTCTGAGGATGAGCAGCAGGGATGGTGAGAGATGGGGTTGCCTGGCTGGGCAGGGGCTACACCACAGAGGCCTGGTGGCCAGCTCAAAATCCGGACACTGATCTAAGGTTCCCCAGGAAGTCACTGAGGGCTCTGTCCTAGGAAGCCACTTGCATAGCTAAGCAATACTGCCGATGGGGGAAGATGGTTTGGGTGTGGGCCACAGAGAAAGTGTGTGTGGCCCAGAAGCCAGGTAAGGGACTGCCTACCTGTGGGAGAAGGGATGATAGCCTGAGGTAAGGAAGAGAAAAATGTAGATGACGTACACGGTGTTTGGTGAACAGAAGCACAAGCTGATGAGTGCGTGGCTATGGGGGGATGGAGAGGGACAGATCAGGATGACCCTCAGGTTCTGGCTTGGACAGTTGGATAAGGGGTGGCATCACTACTCAGTGGAACACTGAAGAAGAAGCATGATGTTTGGAGGCACAGAGTCAAGAGGCTTAAATCTGAAGATATTTTGGGAATCATAGAAGTACAAAATCCTAAAGTAGAGAAGAATCTCAAGCATGACATCTATTGAAGTTTCCATCTCAAAGCAGGAATCTCTTTCTAACCGTAGAGAAGAGAATCCTGCTTCTGTTCCATCTTTAGGGAATGAGACCCTTGCCCATTCACCAAATGCTTCACCAGTGTCCTCTTTTCCACCCAGATTTCTACCATGAATCTTCATATTTCCTGCTCTAAGTTTAGGCACACTTCATCCCCATAGTCCTACAAGTGCCCAGTGAATTCCCTTCATTGGCTCTCCTCTAGGCTAACGTCTGTTCTCTTAGCAATTGTTTAGAGGTCAAGGCATTAAGCACTATCTCAATGCTGATTGCCCTCCTCTGCACCAACTGTGGCCAACATCTTCCCTAAATACGGAATGACCTGGTCCATGCACGATATGTAGGATTCATAACCTCCCTTCCCAAAGAAACTGGTGCAGACTAAGCTCACTTCATCTGCGTGTAAGCATCACCAGCATGCTGGACTTGTGGTTTCCACCAATCACAAACGTGGGGGTGTGCTGCCATTTTAGTTTTCTTACTACAGCTGGTGCCTCTCTCTGGTCTTCCTTGTGCATGCTGGGTCCTGCCAGGAAAGCTGGAGGTTTGGGGTAAGGAAGCTGACCTCAGGTGTGTAGAGTCAAGGAAACTATCCTAAATAGGCCAAGAACATGGGCAACAGTCACTAAGGGAAGGGCCCAGATGCAAACAGACCTGCTCTATAATCATTGGAGGTGAAGAGACGTTTTTCCATTTTCCCAAGAAGCTCACCTTCTAGTTCTTGGCATGGAATCAGGTTTCTCCACTCAAATGCCAGAAGACTGGGCAGGAGAGAGTTTATGTGTGTCCTTTGAAAGATATTGGGCTCATTTCCAGCACTTCCTCCCAAATAGCAAAGGAGTGCTAACTGCATATAGAGTAGAAGGAACCCAAAGGTACCCATTCCTTTGGCTCCTTGAGAGAAATAGGCATTGAGCTCCAGAGGATAACAAGTACTTACATAAGTTCCTGCAAATGTATGAAGCTTTTGAAGGACTATATTGAGAGCTTTAACTGTATAACAAGAGAGGCCATGTGGCTTGTCAGGACCCAAGTAATCTGCCTTTAAATTGACCTCGGTCTTCATTTCTACATCATTGACAAAGTTATGATGCATAACATTCCTTTGTGAGGATATTAACAAATTTTTTTTTACCCATTCCTCATTTGATGGACATGTAGGTTGTTTCTACTTTTTGACTCTTATGAATAATGCTGATATAAACATGAATGTACAGGTTTTTGTGCAGACCTGTCTTTTTGGTTCTCTTGGGCAGATACCTAGGAGTGGAATTGCTGGGTCAGGGGTGAGTTTGTGTTTAACTGCTTGAGGAACTTCCAGACTGCTTTCCAAAGTACCATTTTATATTCCCAGCAGTGATGTAGAATGGTCCAAATCCTCCTCGTCCCTGCCTACACCTGTTATGATGTCTTTTTGATGAGAACCATTCCAATGGGTGAGAAGTGGCATCTCGTTGTGGTTTTGATTTGAGATTTCCTAATGACTAATGATGTTGAGCATGATTACATACGTGTATTTTCCATCTGGTCATCTTTTGTAAGGCATCTTTTCAGATATTTTGACTCTTTGGACCCAGTTTTTAATTGGTTGTTCATTGCCCTTATTGTTGAATTTTAAAAAGTTTTATCTATATTTTGGATATTCATCCTGTGTCAAATACAGATTTTGCAAAGAAAGTCTTCTAGTCTGTGGCCTCTATTCTCATTCCCTTAAGTTTTAAATTTTAATGAAGCCTGAATTATCAATTTTTTTCTTTCATAGACCGTAACTAAAAAGTCTTTGCCATGCCCAAGGTCAGCTAGATTTTTCTCCTGTGTTCTCTTCTGGGAGTTTAACAGTTTGGTATTTTACACTTATATAGGTCTATGATCTAAGTTGAGTTAACTTTAAGTTCTTTTAATCTGTAATTGAAAAGCAGTTGACATATTGTATTAATTTTAGGTGGACAATAGAGCGAGTCAGCCATTACATACATTATGAAACACTCACCCTGAATGGTGTCATTGCCATGTGTCACCACACAAACTTATTACAATATTATTGACTATATTTTCTATGCTGTATTTTTCATCCCTGGCATTTATTTTATAACCGGAAGTCTGTACCTCTCAATCCCATTCACATATTTTGCCCTTCTCCCCTCCCCCATCACCTGGCAACCACTAGTTTGTTCTCATATTTATGAGTCTGTTTCTCTTTTTTATTGTCTTTTGTTTGCTCATTTGTTTTTTTTTTCAGATTCAACATTCAAATGAAATCATATGGTATTTGTCTTTCTCCATCTTACTTATTTCACTGAGCATAATACCTTCTAGATCCATCCATGTTCTATCAAATAGCAAGATTTCATCTCTTTTATGGCCAAGCAGTGTACCGTTGTGTGTTTATATACCACATCTTCCTTGTCCACCCATCTGTTATGACTGCTCAGGTTGCTTCCATGTCTTGACTGTTGTAAATAATGCTTGCAATAAACATAGGGTGCATGTATCCTTTTGAATTCATGTTTTAGTTTTTCTTGGATAAATACCCAGAAGTGGAATTACTGGATCATATGTCATTTCTATTCTTACATTTTTGGGGAACTTCCATACTGTTTTCGTAGTTGATGCACCAGTTTACATTCCCACCAACAGTGCAAAAGGCTTCTCTTTTCACCACATTCTCCCTAACACTTGCTATTTCCTGTCTTTTTGATACTAGCCATTCTGAGCAGAGTGAGATGAGATCTCATCGTGGTTCTTATCTGCCTTTCCCTGATGATGAGTCATGAGCATCTTTTCATGTGTCTGTTGGTCATCTGGATGGCCTCTTGGGAAAACATCTGTCCAGATTCAGTGCTCACTTTTAATTTGTTATTTGTTTTTCTGATGTTGTGTTATATCCACTCTTTATATATTTTGGTTATTAAGCTCTTATCAGATATATCATTTGCAAATATCCTCTCTCATTCAAAAGGGTGCCTTTTTGTTTGTTGATGGGGCAAAACTTTCTGAGTTTGATGTAGTCTCAATAGTTTATTTTTGCTTTTGTTTCCCTTGCCTGAGGAGGCATACTAGAAAAATATTGCTAAGGCTGATGGGCAAGGGTTTACTGCTTATGTTTGCTTCTAGGAGTTTTCTGGTTTCAGGTCTCACATTTAGGCCTTTAACACATTTTTTAAAAAGATTTTATTTATTTATTGGACAGAGAGATCACAAGTAGGCATAGAGGCAGGCAGAGAGAGAGGAGGAAGCAGGCTCCCTGCTGAGCAGAAAGCCCGATGCGGGGCTCGATCCCACGACCCTAGGATCATGGCCTGAGCTGAAGGCAGAGGCTTCAACCCACTGAGCCACGCAGATGCCCCAAGCCTTTAATACATTTTGAGTTTATTTTTATGTGTGGTGTAACAAAGTGGTCCTGTTCCGTTCTTTTGCATGTGGCCGTCCAGTTTTCCCAACATTCATTGAAGAGACTGTCTTTTCACCATTGTATATTCTTGCCTCCTTTGTCATAGGTTAATTAACTCTATGATTGTGAGACTATTTCTTCACTCTCACTTCTATGCCATGGATCTCTGTGTCTGTTTTTGTGCCAGTACCATACTGTTTTGGTTACCATAGCTTGGCGGTATAGTTTGAAATCTAGAATTATGCCTCTAGCTTTGTTCTTCTTTCTCAAGATTGTTTTGACTATTCACAGTCTTTTGTGGTTCCATATAAATTTTAGGATTTTTTTTGTTCTAGTTCTGTGGAAAGTACTATTGGCCTTTTGATAGGGACTCTGTTCAATAGGTAGATTGATTTGGGCAGTAGGACATTTTTAACAATACTAATTCTTCCAATCCATGAGCATGGCTTTCTGTCAGTTTGTGTCATCTCTGGTTTCTCTCTTCAATATTATAGTTTTCCAGGTACAGGTCTTTCACCCCCAACACGCTTCTAGCCCCCGATGTCTCAGTTTGCTAATGCCCCATTTGTCAGAGCAAGTCCCATGCCCAATCCAGGTTGAAGAAGGCTAAGCCTCTCGGTGGGAGGATCTGCAGGTCCCACTACAAAGACATGGAGGCTGGGAGGGGAACAGGTGCAGCTGGCCGCCTTTGGTCTTTACTAGCACTTGGTCTCTCAGATCATGGATGAAACCAATCTTGCCTTATTTGTGAAAAAGCAAACACAAATTTTTTTGATAGAATGCAATGTGTAAAAAATTGATCTGCTGCCAATATGGAACAATTGGTAGCATCTAGTGGGTTCCTTAGTCTGTGGTGGGTACTGCATTAGGAAACCTTCTTTACAGACCCAGCAGGTTTTGTCCATGGTCTCATTTTTCTCCTGAAGGCCCTGTTGGTACCGTGTTTCACTGTAGCAAGTTAGCACTAAGACACACATTTTCTCCTGACCGAATGTGGGGAAAAGCCAGTGTATCTGTTTTCTTGCAGGTGTTTGCCCAGCTACTGTGAACACGGGGGCGAATGCTCCCAGTCTTGGGACACCTTCAACTGTGACTGTGCACACACTGGCTACACGGGCGCGACCTGCCATTCCTGTAAGCCTCACACCTCGCTGTCCCAATTTCCATGCAGTTCCTTTTTCCTTTCTGTGATTTGGTGTATATGTGTCTGTATCTGTGCAATCATGTGATGGAAAACAACAAAACCAGTAGGTATTTTAGAGACTAATTTGTGTCTGGTTTGGTTATTTATTTATTTTAGAGGTGAGGAGGGGCTGGGGGAGAGGGGGAGAGAGAATCCCAGCCCTGTATGTAGCCTGACATCAGACTCGATCTCATGACCCTGAGATCATGACCTGAGTTGAAATCAGGAGTCAGACGCTTAACTAACTGAACCACCCAGGTGCCCTTGTCTGGGTTATTTTAATCAATTTTATTTCCTAGTGATGTTATGACAGCTTACAGAAATCCATAGTATCAAGTAGGACAGGAAAAAATAAAATAAAATAGAGGGCAAAGGAAGATAAGTATAGGAAGATAAAATATAAAAAAAAAGTGAAAAAACAAGCTCCCCCCCCAATACAAAAACCGATCTAGATGTCATGGTGGTGGCACTTGTTCTGTTCCTTGGGTTGGACCCAACTTTGGTTCTCAAGTCCTGTCTGCCAAAGTAAAGAGGACAAAGTGCTGATGGTCAGTATTTATAAAATCACACGGGGAGAGTCTCCGGAGGAGCATGGGAGATACCACGGGGGGTTTCTAGATGTCAGCCAGAAGCCAGGCAAACGTTCAGGTCCCTTGCAATCTTGATGCTCGTTGATGATGGTGGTGGTTTACACACTGGGGACTTACTGCATGCCTGTGGGACCCTCACTCTGTCTAGTTCTGCACGTTTCAACTCCTTTAACCCTCAGAACTGCCCTGGAAGGTAAGTGCTTTATTTTCCACACTGTGCGCTTGAGGAAGGACAGAGGTCATCTCCTTTGACCGTGGTGACACCGCTGCCAGCAAGGGCTCTCAACCACCTCTCTGTCCCATTTCTTCCACCTTGAATGCCAGTCTCTTTCCTGAAGAATTATTTTCTCAATTTCACAGCTAAGCACACTTTATTGACCCCTAATTCATTGCTACTAGAAGCTCAACAGAGCCCCGAGATCCTCACTGCTTTCTAATTACTAGCTTTCATTGTCTATGTTTTTATTCTACTTTTTCCTTTTTTTGTGTATCAGTGACATTTCTTTTTTTTTTAATTAATTTATTTTTATTCCAATTCCATTCATTAACATGTAGTGTATTATTAGTTTCAGAGGGAGAGGTCAGTGATTCATCCGTCTTCTGTAACACCCAGTGCCCATTCCATCCCATGCCCTCCTTAAAGCCCATCACCCAGTGACCCCATCCCCCCACCCCTTCCCCTCCAGCAACCCTCGTTTGTTTTCATAAGCATCTCTTATGGTTTGTCTCCCTCTATGATTCCATCTTATTTTATATTTCCCTCCCTTCCCTTATGCTCCTCTGTTTTGTTTCTTAAATTCCAATTTTGAGTGAGATCACATGATGGTTGTCTATCCCTGATTGACTTACTACACTGAGGATAATACCCTTGAGTTCCATCCATGTTGTTGCACATGGCAAGATGTCATCCATTCTGATGGCTGAGTAACATTCCATTGTATTTTCACACCACATCTTCTTTATCCATTCCTCTGTCAGTGGATGTCTGGGCTCTTTCCATGGTTTGGCTATGGTGGACATTGCTGCTATAAACATTGGGGTACACATGCCTCTTTGGATCATGACATTTGTATCTTTAGGGCAAAGACCCAGTAGTGGAATTGCTGGGTCATAGGGTAGCTCTATTTTCAACTTTTTGAGGAACTTCTGTACTGTTTTCCAGAGTGGCTGTCACCATTTCTGAGTCCCTTCTTTTGTAGCATGTCTCCCTTCTCTGGGCCTTTAGAGAGACAGCATGACATGAAAATTCACTGAGCAAAGCATGGATTGTCCCATATCCAACCTTAAGTGAACTGAACCTCAGGGAAGCAGGCATCAGTGTTGGGATGAGAAGACCCGGTCCCAAGCCCAGGGGGTTCTGTAGACAAAGGGAGGCCACTCACCCCCACAAAATCCCATAAGTTCAACCAGAGCAATTCTACCTGCATCTCTATTTACTATTATGGTGCCAGGTAAGAACTTGCCGAGGTAACTATTTGGAAGGAGCTGGGCATCTGGGCAGTCTGAAGCTGAGTGACTGGTCTAGAGTTGCAGCTAGGAATGGGGTGGCCTCCTACTTACAGTGTCTGCCCATCACATCAACAAGGTGTCCGACACAGACTTACTGACTAAGGCACAGTTGCTAAAGCGTTATCAGTAACTCTGATTTAAACATTGCTCCAAACAACTCTGATTGAAAAAGTCCCAGGTGTTATAAAAGAAGGGCTTTCACTCATGGCCTTCATAACTCGATTTGGTCGAATGACTGAACTGACTTTACTGTGATTCTCTGTCTACCGAAGTGAAGGTTGGATAGTTCCAAAGCCACAGGAAGGGACCAGAGACCATGAGATTTTGGTGTAAATGTCCAGTGAATGTGTCTGCATTCACACGTACAGCAGGTGTCTTCCTAGGGTTTCCTTCTCTACCTCTGGTCCCCAGGCAGGCCCAGCCTCAACCCAAACGTAACCACCATTAGCACTTTGCGTGTGTCCCTCTGGACACTCTCCTAGGCAGTTATGAGCATATTTATGTATTTGCTGAAACACAAACATGAGTGGGCAAACAGCCAGCATGTCTGGGAAAGCAATCGGTGTTGTCTCTTTGGCCATGAGTGGATGGTGGTGCTAGGTGTGTGGCAGATGGGGGTCAATCTAATTTGACACACTGACACTCAGCCATAATTTATAAAAGAATGCCGTATTTTGCCAAATCCTTGGGCAGGCAGACATGACTTTGATCTTCTTCTTCTGTGAGAAAGGAGAAAATCCCTCTGCCCTGGCTGCCCCCCCCCTCCCGGATTCTCTTCAGTCTTCAAAAGAGGCAGAGTTTTAAAAGGTAGATAATTCAGCGAGCTTAGAATGGTGTCTGTTCTCCGCCCATGCTTGGACCCCTCTGTCCCTGCTAGGATCACTCTGCTCTGTGGTGCTGGCCTGGCCACTTGCGGGGCTGTGTTCATGGATGCCAGGTCTCAGCCTTAGGGGGGCTGAGGAACCCAGTCCACGTTGTCCTTTTTGACTGGTTGCCATTAGCTACTTCTCAGGTTTTCAAAGGGTCTTTCCTGTCAAGGAAATGAGTGAGACACGTGGGAGCTATTACTCAGTTGATTAGTCATTTAACTTTTTCTAAACGTTGATTAAGTCCATCATCTACTGATGTTAGTCACTTGCCTTGTGATAGCAAAATATTTATTGTATGTATACAAAATTCAACTAAGAATAAGGATCTGTTGAAATTACTGAGAGATATTTCATGTGTGTGTGTGTGTATATATATATATATATATATATATATATATATATATATATATTACTTTCAGTTTGCTTGAATAATCATTTGTGAAGCATTTCAGGAAATTTCCTTTTAAAACACACATTATAAATGGAATGAAGGAGACTTGATGATTTATAAAACTCCTCTGGAAAGTAATGCATTGCACAAGTAGATCATTTTAAGTAAACAGAGGATAAAATTACTGAGTAATTTAATACATTGATGTGGTTATTACATAATAACAGATCACTTAGGGAGACGAAACCAGTGCACTTCCAAGACTTAAACATCATGGGGCAGAATAGAAGGAGATAGCGTGAGTCCAGTTACAGTGGTTTTGGAATGAATCTTGTTGCTAGAGCAGGCAGGGTTCAGATACACATCGTGATAACCTCTTAAAATCTTTCGCTCCAAGTTTCAGGGTCTTCATGCTGCCTGACTGACACAGGGGAACACTCCCCTGGAGAAACTGTCCCGGAGAGCAAGGCAGAATGAGTATCACTGGGGAAAGTATCTCGTCACTAAGGACAGGGAGGGATCCTTCCCACTGCAGCCCTGTCTGAGACTCCTGTCTTTTGCAGCTCTGTTCGAGCAGTCCTGTGACGCCCATAGGCACAAAGGGGACTCCTCAGGGTTCTACTATATCGATGCAGATGGAAGTGGCCCACTGGGACCTGCTCTTGTGTACTGCAACATGACAGGTACACTAATGATATGCTTTACTGTGCCTGTTAAGCTCGTGTGATTGGTTGCTGTGTGCAAAACCATAAGGTTTAGCTCCGTCGAGTAACGTGTGTGTTCCTGTGCAACTATGTATAAGCAATATTTCATTTTCCCTAGAAACCCAGTTATATATGGTGGATGGATACAAGTGTGTTGTAGGCAAGTTCTGCAAAGGATCAGTGCATGTACCGTGGTGAATGACAGCTGCCTATGAACTGATGCAACTTCAAACGCCTGTGTGTGTGTGTGTGTGTGTGTGTGTGTGTGTGTGTTGGTGGCCACATCTTCTCTTCTGTGCTCATGTCACATTTCGCTGGCAGAAACAACCCTCCTTTACAAACTTCCCATGCTACTCTAGTGGGGTGGACCTGGCGGGGACTTTGACAACCTAAGAGTTTGACCCTGCATAGTCTGAGACACTGGTCAGAAAAGAGTCAGATGTAAATGGTTCTCGGGTAATCCTAACCTGCTTATAATTTGCTTTCTTTGCTCTGGCTGCATGTCACCCCAATAGGGTTGCGATTTCTAGATGGAAGGAGTCATTTATAGGGAGTTGACAATGGCTGTTTGTGACAAGCTAGAAGTTCTGCTGTGGTTTCTATACCTACTCTCACTACATACATAAAATCTGAGCATTTTGGAGATGGTGAATCTAGTGTTGATCTGCACTTGACCAATTATATCTTCCAACCCCCAAACTACCCCCAACTTTGCATTGGATGGATGTATGACTGTTGGGGGCTTTGGGGCAAGCATCTTATCATAGAAACTGACAAAAACATTATAATGGGATAGGTGGTAAATATACTGACTTACTTTACTGAAAGGTATGTGTTGTGTTAAGTATGTAAGGATCTTTCTAGATACCCTGGGCTCCAGTGGTTGTTTTTTTTTTATTTTTTTAAAATTTTTTATAAACATATAAAATATTTTTATCCCCAGGGGTACATGTCTGTGAATCGCCAGGTTTACACACTTCACAGCACTCACCATAGCACATACCCTCCCCAATGTCCATTACCCCACCCCCCTTTCTCGACCCCCTCCCCCCAGCACCCCTCAGTTTGTTTTGTGAGATTAAGAGTCACTTATGGTTTGTCTCCCTCCCGATCCCGTCTTGTTTCTTTTCTTCTTTTCCTACCCCCCTAACCCCCCATGTTGCATCTCCACTTCCTCATATCAGGGAGATCATATGATAGTTGTCTTTCTCTGATTGACTTATTTCACTAAGCATGATACCCTCTAGTTCCATCCACGTCATTGCAAATGGCAAGATTTCATTTCTTTTGATGGCTGCATAGTATTCCATTGTGTATATATATACCACATCTTCTTTATACATTCATCTGTTGGTGGATATCTAGGTTCTTTCCATAGTTTGACTATTGTAGACATTGCTGCTATAAACATTCGGGTGCACGTGCCCCTTCGGATCACTACGTTTGTATCTTTAAGGTAAATACCCAGTAGTGCAATTGCTGGGTCATAGGGTTGTTCTATTTTCAACTTTTTGAGGAACCTCCACGCTGTTTTCCAGAGCGGTTGCACCAGCTTGCATTCCCACCAACAGTGTAGGAGGGTTCCCCTTTCTCCGCACCCTCGCCAGGATCTGTCATATCCTGACTTGTTAATTTTAGCCATTCTGACTGGTGAGAGGTGATATCTCATCGTGGTTTTGATTTGTATTTCCCTGATGCCGAGTGATGTGGAGCACTTTTTCATGTGTCTGTTGGCCATCTGGATGTCTTCTTTGCAGAAACGTCTGTTCATGTCCTCTGCCCATTTCTTGATTGGGTTATTTGTTCTTTGGGTGTTGAGTTTGATAAGTTCTTTACAGATTTTGGACACTAACCCTTTATCTGATATGTCGTTTGCAAATATCTTCTCCCATTCCGTCAGTTGTCTTTTGGTTTTGTTAACTGTTTTCTTTGCTGTGCAAAAGCTTTTGATATTGATGAAATCCCAATGGTTCATTTTTGCCCTTGTTTCCCTTGCCTTTGGCAATGTTCCTAGGAAGATTTTGCTGCAGCTAAGGTCGAAATGGTTGCTGCTTGTGTTCTCCTCAAGGATTTTGATGGATTCCTTTCTCACATTGAGGTCCTTCATCCATTTTGAGTCTATTTTCCTGTGTGGTGTAAGGAAATGGTCCAATTTCATTTTTCTGCAAGTGGCTGTCCAATTTTCCTAACACCATTTATTGAAGAGGCTGTCCTTTTTCCATTGGACATTCTTTTCTGCTTTCTCAAAGACTAGTTGACCATAGAGTTGAGGGTTTAATTCTGGGCTCTCTATTCTGTTCCATTGATCTATGTGTCTGTTTTTGTGCCAGTACCATACTGTCTTGATGATGACAGCTTTGTAATAGAGCTTGAAGTCCGGAATCGTGATGCCACCAACTTTGGCTTTCTTTTTCAATATTCCTTTGGCTATTCGAGGTCTTTTCTGGTTCCATATAAATTTTAGGATTATTTGTTCC